>JAGDQP010007239.1:48734-68298 GCA_022664845.1 Lepisma saccharinum
ATAGTCTTGTTCAGCAGTTCAGTGTTTTTGTAATTTGTTATGTAATCTTTTATTTTTTCTCTAATTTTTTGGGTCACTTTTTAAATCACCGCAGGTCACTTTGTTTGTGTTACCTAAACTGTTTCCAACCCAGAATACGTCATTTTTATTATTCGTGAGATAATGTGTTCTGTGTTCTCTAGTTACGTTTATATTATTATCGTCCGGTATATTTGGCTTTTATTTTTTTATTTTTAAAAAGTCTGGGCTGTATCAACTATCCCCATCAGAAGCCTGATGAGGTTATGAATGATACGAACTGGTCGTAATGGCAAACCAAGAATATTTGATAGGGATTCCCCAGTCATACCCACCTTCAAGATATTAGATACAGAGACCAAAATGTTTCTGAGAGACATGGCTAAAAAGGTCTGTTTTGGGAAATGACAGACTTTAAGGTCCACTTCTTGGCTACATTACATAATAAAAAGTATTGTGGGTATTCGTAATATTCTGGAATGTAGCAATTGGTCTGGAATTTTGGAAGTTGTTTATATGTTGTGTACTCGACTGCCAGATCTGTCATAGGGGGACTCAATCTTTTCAAGACTTTAAGCGGAGTTAGACTTCTGTCCGAATGTCGACATGAGTGAAATCCCTGGCCACTTCCCAGAAATTTGACTCGCCAAACATTTTTCTTCGTACTTGAGACAGTACAGTCGAGAAATAAAGTTAACTATTAACTTAATAGATTTTTGTACTGTCTTGTCTAAAATCCACTCTAACGAGAGCTCTATTCTTTTCTTTAGGACGTTGGCTTCGGCGATATTAGTAGCAATGAAGTTGTGACTACAAGTATTGTCCAAGCCTTGGGACTGGTAATTAAAGCCTCTTTTGCTGCTAAGCCTACCAAACAGAAAAAAATGTAAGTGTTATGGAATACGTCTGGATCATAACAGTTAATGGTCCTGGTGAAGTATATGCCGCGAGTCAGTGTGTCGCATATAACGAAAAAAAGAAACCTAACCGGACTTTTCTCACCTAACTAATGACAATGAACTTATTAATAATCGATGTAAGCATATAGAAATTTATTAAAGGAAAAAAAAAATGTTTGATCCTGTGGGGATTCCAACCCGGGTTTCCTACATGTAAGTCTTATCCACTATACCACGCTACTAACTTGCGGATTGCGATGTGGAAATTTTATTTATGCAGCACGTATTACATCACAACTTACAACTACCTGACCTTGAATGTTATGAGCCAGTCCTTTATTGAATAAGCTAAGGTTTCGAGTTAATTCTTCCTTCAATATTTGAGGATGTCACATTATTCTGTAAAAGTATTGACTTCTTTCACATGATGTCTACCAGTCTAGAAGACATGGAGAAGTCAGGGAATTATATATTTCTATTTGAATTTATTAGAAAGTGGCGCTTTTCAGTGAGACGGTGATGTATCTAAAGTACGGCCTACTTATATAATAATTTACCTTTCAATTCGTGACGGGCATTTGAGAACATATCGTTCGTACAAGACTCGAGCAGATGTAGACCAAACGTCTTCTTCCTACTTTAACTTATCAAGGTAGAATGACTAATAACTAGGGCTCGGAAGTTGAAGACCGAAAAATTGCCTAAAAAAGGACCTAAAAACTGAAAGAAAAGACATAAAAACGCGATTCAATTTAATTAGAATTACATATTTAATTAATATAATGCTTAAGAAATACAAACTTCTGGTGGTATACAATATACAGTTGAAAAAAACAAACTATATCAATGAAATTCTTTGCTTTGTCCTTCAGTTTGCATTTGTGTTACATTGTTTCTGTTGTCCAACTTAAGTCCTATATTTTGAATACTTTTGGAGAACACCCGGAGGCCAGGACACCACATTGGCCCGTAACAGCCAGAAATTATAATTGATCCGTCCGTGTTATCAGTTGACACGTAATAAAAAAGATTAAAATATTTTAGGCTTTAAATTGTATTTGAAGAACAAAATGTCTTCCCTGCCAGATGTGAATTCGGCAACCTTGACTAGCATGACTTTTTTTTTTTTTTATTACTGGGCTTTTTCCAGGAGCGATCCAGGGCAAAATTTTCACCCGGGCAAAGATACTTTTTGCCCCTTTCCTAGTCCTAGCCTATAGTTTACATTTTATTACAGTGATTTTAATAATTTAAAGGCCATTTTTTCAAAAATAGGGAGGGGCGGGTACTAATGCGATTCTGAGTTGCAATATTATAGTCTCAAGCAGCCGTTATGGTATGTGCGAAGTTCCCGCCATCCAGCGCTAAACATACAACACGCACTCCCTAGTGCTACGAAATTCCCTTTTCTCCGTGGTGGAAAAAGATGATGCAACTGTACAGAAAAAGTACAAAACACTTTCTAATTATTATTTTTTTTTTTAGGTTCCTTCCACCCTGACGGCGCCGGCAACCGCCCGGGACTGATGTTTAAGAGGTGGTGGTGATTCGAGTTGAGAATGGCCAGTAAATATGTAGTCGAAAGATGAAGTGCAAACAAACGTGAAGACCCATAAAAAGTTTTAAGAAAGACTAATAAACAAAAGAAAACGCTGAAAAAGGCAAAAAAGAACAAATAAAACCCACCATTTTCTGGTCTACAATGACCCAAAATGAACATATGTTAATCCTTGTGTTTGGGCACTCGTAAAAAAAAGGGGGGATTTTTTTCTCAACTTCCGGGCCCTACTAATAACCTTCGTTAATTTGTAAATACCTCTCAGAGCATCATACGTCTTCAACATTTAACTTTATTCTTTGACCTGTGGTCAGTAAATTACTATTTGTGAGTTACAGCTGCATGTATTTACATCATACGAGGATTGTTCGATAAGTTCTAGGCCTGAGAAAGAAAACAAAAGTTTATATATATATATATATCAATACACTTAGATCAATGTCTCTTTCAACTTCTTTATATCTTCAGTGTAATACGACTTATCAAACTATTGCAAAATAAACATTTGTCTCAGCCGTGACCACCTCATTTGAAGTGAATCTTTACTTCGGGATCCATTTTGTTACGTTCGGGGGCAAAAAAAAAGAATCCCTTGGAGCTAAATCTTGCGAATATGGTGCATGTGGCAAAAATTCGAAACGTAATTCGTGCGGTTTTGCAACAACTGCAGACGTGTGCGCGGGTGCATTGTCATGGTGTTGAATCACTTTCTTTTTAACCAAATGTGGATGTTTTGTATTAGTAGTTTCCGTAATTGCTTTTCTCCTTCTAGGTAGTCTATGAGCATAGCTTCCTAAAAAAAGAAGTGGCCATGACTTTTCCCGCTGATAGTACATATTTTCTCCTTCTTCGGAGCTCTTTTCCACCCACTGATTAGACTGTTTCGTCTCTGGCGTGTAATGGCGAATCCACGTTTTTTAAAAATAATAATGTGACGTCGCAAAAACTCGGTCAAATTACGTTTAAACATATCCAAACACCCATAAGAAATATTCATTCGAATGCGTTTGTAATCGACCGTCAACAAACGCGGCAGCCATCGCGTTGACAGCTTCCTCATATCCAAATGTTCGTCTAAGAAGATCAGCAAGCTCACATACCTTCAGTCCTCTATATATTTAATGCAACATTGTGAATTTTTGCGATAGTTTCTTGGTCGTGACGGTTTTGGGGCGTCCTGAACGTTGATAATCAAAAATCGAAGTTCAGCCTCTTTTTAAATTGTCTTGTAGATATCTTTACCTTGAGAACGCACTAGTTTTGTCATACAGAAAGTCGTATTTCACAAATTCGCTAAATGTTTTAACAAATATACAGTAATGTTATATTCATGAACCTAGTTGCTACGAAAAGTAAGGTGTTATAAAATTTTCGTGAATCATTCCTCTTGGTCCAGGCTGTAACATCGCGGATTTCGTAGCGGCAGTGGGTAGGTACATGGGTTCGAACTCCACTGCCGAACATCCTTACTGAGGTTTTCCAGGGTTTCCTTCAGTTTCACCAGGCGAATGGCGGGATGAGACCTTAAGGAAGCCTTTGACCGATATTTTCCCCATCCCGGTCTGAGTCAGAGATGCTAAAAGACCATAAATACGTAAATCCTTTTTTATTATTATTATTTTTTTTAAAAAAAGAAAAAAATAGACTCTCATTAGTGTCCATCTATGTGCTAAATTATTTAATTTGACAAAAAGAACCTATTGTCGTTACGTTTTCCACAAGAGAACCTTGTGTTTGGTAAATGTTGAAATTAACACAGAAAACATTCATTACACACACACACACACACACAAGGTTTTGTTGTGAGAAAAAGATAACATCTATTCTTTTACACGGCGTAATTGGAGATGATTCCTTAACAAAAATGAAGTGCCTTGATTTCATAACCAGCAGTGAGGATCTGGGCGAGTATAAAGGCATGAGGAACATTCTATATACACAGAGAATTGGCCATGTCGTGATGGTGTAGTGGAGAGTATGCACGAACGGAAATTGGGAGATCCAGATTCGGGTTCCATTCACGGCGGTTGTCATTTTTCTCTGTATTCATTTCAAACAAACCTATCTTCACTAATTTAAGCCTGTTGGAATATTTTTTGAGTTAATTTCCATCAAAGGTTCTTTCCGATCCCCTGAACATGTGCTTGACTCGTAAACAAACTATGCTTTTTTCTTTCTTTCGATAAATAAGTACATAAACCACGACCTGAAGCACTTAATTGTTATTAAACGAAAATTGGAAAACATTGTGATTTAGCAACAAAACATGTTCGCATTTGCTTAAGCAGAATGAATCATTCTTCAACAGATATCTCAAAATGTAAGGTGATGTGTATCAAATGAACTATGCCTTACGTGGGATCGAAGTTTTCATTGTACTTGTTGAAGATCACATGTAGTTGCGCAAATAGTTTCAAGCACAGTTTCGTGATCTTCTTCAGGGGCCACACCACTGAATATTACATAAATAAGTAAGAGTAAAGAAAGTAAGTGGGGGAAAAAATGTAAGAGAGTGTTGTAAGAAGACTATAGCTAAAATTTAAGGAATTCTCTAAACACCCAGGATTGGCGCCATGTTAGTAGCACACTCTGTTAGACACAGGGTCGGACTGGCTAAGGCTTGGGCCCTCTTTGAAAAAGCGAATAAAAAATCATTAAAAATAAAATAAAGAGAAAGGAAAATAATTTTGAATCTCTAAAGTAGAAATTCAATATTTTATTATCCAAGATCAGATTTTTAAGGCCCTAATGGTTCTGAGCCCAGAACGTCCGTAAGCCAGAGTTCTTTTCCAAGCCTCCATAAAGTTTTGCGCGTGTGTAGCCCTAGAGGCCCCCAAATATGCATAAAAATAATATCTTCGTAGGAAATCAAGTTATTGGTTTTTATCTACCCATGTCTGACGCCCGCTATTAATTTTCTCTACACGTCCCGATTTATCTCACTATAACCCTGGTTAACGATAATAAAAATCGTGTTGACGATTATAATTGTCCCGAGTAATGATGCTAATGTGAGTACTGTACAACTAAACCTTTGGATTTACTTTAAAAGCTATTTCGTATTTGTATTGTACTATAGCTTCTTTCAAGATTAGAACATAATGTAATGCTCAGGGTGTCTAACACCCTGGAGAACCTGGAATACTCAGGGAATTTTATAACTCTGGAAACCTCAGGGATCTTACGAATGAAACTGGGGCAAAAATTATGAGGTGTACCTGTCCATAGTTGGTAAGAGCACTTGCCCGGGCAACGCGGAGGTCGTGGGTTCGATTCCCACTGCTGACCGGATTTTTTCAGTATGTCAAAAGTCCTCTGTTTTAAAGAAATTGTTTTTTCTTTCACTTGTGAAATACCAATAATGTACAAGATGTTTGGATTGAGTGGTGGTGGGATTAAAAAAATGTCATTGGGTCTTGTTTACATGTTTCATTATACTAAGAACTCAGGGAATTTAGAGAAAATCTGGAAAACTCGGGGAATTTCAAGTTACAAAATTAGTAGACGCCAAAATGAGTGTTAATAAAAAACACTTTTCAGATTACCATCTCTTGAATGGCGGGCGCTTTGTACATTAAATACATTTTTCGTTCTTGTGAAAGGGTTTTGAGTACATGAGTTCAGTGTTTTCAGAGCGTTAAAAGCACACCGAAAGAAATGGTTAATTCCTACTCTGCAGTCCTTGATTACTAAAAAGACTATAAGGCATGTAGCTTTGTGTTTTTTTGGTATGGCCAAAGCCTGTTTCGTGAGAGAATTTTTGTCACACATCTGTGGTCAAGATTACATAATGAGATTGAAGGCTGTGTCATTATTCACGTACAAGGAACACTTCCTGAGTTACGCACTCAGATTTAAATGAAACTTTTACAGTTGATACAGTCTTCAACGTGAAAGGAAACCGGGTGAGCTCATATATTTCACAATTGTATCTATAAGCGACTAAGTGATTGGAAAGTTATGTAATTTCCGTAGTGAAATAAACTGGGTGATTTAAATGTGCACCATATCATTTCTCCGGATTTGACGTTACCATGAGTGTAGTTTTCTCAGCATGTCACTGGTACAATTAGTTGTACCGTACTTGTACCTGTTCTCAAGTTATTGTATGTTACATGAATGTACCCATATGTAGTGTAAATCAGATCTTTAGCGTATGCTGCATGCTCCATCAGCCATCTTGGATTTTTTTTTTTTTTTTAATGGGAGTAGGTTGGAAGAGTTCAAGAGGGATGGCGAAATTGGAAGAAAGTATGTGGTATTCTCTGCGATCGCAGAATCACGGTGAACAATAAAGGGATGATTTGACAAAACAGTGGTTTAGACCAGCAATGATGCACGGAAGCAGAAACATGGCCAATAAAACAAAGCACAAGAAAAGAGATTAGGTGTCACCGAAAATGAGAATGCTACGCTGGATGTAAGTGAAGGGTAAACATTGGGAAAATATGGACGTGGAGAGAGTGGTCAGTCCCACGCTCGACCACCTGTACCTTCCCAAGGTGCCCAGGAATACCAAGGACACTCTCTCTGGTACTCAATTTGATAGGAGGCTGAGTACACCTCAGAGTGCCAGGCATGGGAACACTGCGAGAAAATTCTGCAGTGTCCTGGGCCGGGATTTGAACCCGGGCCGCTCGATTCGTAGTCAGACGCGCTACCATTTGAGCCACGGCGACTCATAAACTGAAAAGTGTGGGTAGAAGAAATACAGAATTGAGAAAGTTAGCGCTGGAGAAATTTAGAAACGAAGAAATGAATGAGAAATTTGTTGGTAAATTCGAAAAAAAAAAATACTCAAATTCGGTAGAAAGTAGAGAGAGATGGAAGTACTCATGGACAGTGGGATTGTTTAAAGAAGTATTTGCTCTATCTATACAGCAGATGTGATAGGATACCATGAATACAAAAGAAATAAGAAAGACTGGGTTACAGGAGAAATACTACGAGCTGCCAGCGTAGCATTCGGGAGGTTGTGGGTTCGATCCCAACGACCGACCATCCTGATCGAGGTTTTTCCTCAGTCATACCAGGCAAATGCCGGGATGACACTTTCAACATAGGCCCTGTATTCTGGCATGAACCTTAGATGCTTAAAGGCCATAAATAAAATTAAATTACAAGTTAAACAGAAGAAATGAAAACTAAGTAGTGAACTTCGAAGAGGAAGAAACAAGGCAAGAAAACACTTATGAGACAGAAATTGTTGTTGCTATACTGCAGTTACAAAGAGAAATAATGCATTGTTGATAAAAAGTCGTCGTCTTAATTTCTTTTTGTTCAGTTCCATTTGTCGTTATAATTATATCGTAATGTTCTTCTTTTTTGTGCGCCTGTTACTTATGGAGTATGTCTTGAAGACGCATAAGCTGGCGCCGTCACTGATGATTTGTGAAGTAATTTAGGCAGAGTCAATGAAGCACGGGATGTGGAGTTTTTGCCCTTCACCTATTTTATTATAAAATATGCACTATATTACTTACATTTGATTAAGTACAAAGTTACTGAAAAGACCGTCCGGGTCGAGACTATTTTACAAACTTTAGGAGTATAATACAATACAACTTGTTTGATCTCTTTAAGAGGTACGCCTCGAAATAAGAGATTTTTGGATAGGTACCACATCAGCCCAGTGCAGGTGAGTGTGTAAATGATGCCTGATCCCAATGCGGATCAAGGCAGGTATTTGTTTCGTCCCAGTGCAGACATAAACGGTCCACCCCAATGCAGGTGCGAACGGGTAATGGATACTCCGACCCCAGTGCAGGTCTCGAGTAAGGATTACCAACCCCCAGTGCAGGAGGGAGGTAGGCGACCACTCTCAGAGCAGAGTGATACTGGTTTATTGAAACGATCCCCTTTTTATAACATCCTCATTGACTTCCTATAGGTGTGTTCTTTCCGAGCGTGACGTTCGTTGCCTACTTTGCTGAATCTCAGCTGTCTTCTGCTGTTGTTTACTATAACACTGTTTACGTCACTTTGTAGTACACATCGTAGTACTCACTATTATTGATGTATATATATATATATATGAATGCCATGTGCTTTAGCACGCGTATGGTTACAATATCAACAACCTAAACATATGCAGTGAAATTAATGTTTTGAGATATTACGTTCCTTTCGCTGAAGGAGGAATTGATTTAATTGAGTTAAAAGGACATTTTAGAATCTTGTAGAGGCCCCTCACCTCACCCCTCCAGTCAGAACCTGGTTAGACATTTCTTGAACTAATGGTATAAGTACCGCTCGGAAACCGTTCTTAAGTATGAACCTTCGTGGTGTAATGAATGAGCAGAACATCGAACCGGTATGCCCGGTTCGATTCCCGCCCAGGTCAACTTTTTTTTCTCTTATTTTTTAAGGAACATTACTTTTTTTTTCAATTTCTGCTTTCGCTTCCTCCCACTGAAGTAGGTTAGGTAAAGTCAAGTTAGATTTTTTCTGTATACGCTGTGGAAACGTCACAAAGGTGACTGTCGTAGGTTAGAAGTTAGGTTCAGTTTTTTTTTTTTTTTTTTTTTTTTTTTTTTTTTTTTTTTTTTTTTTTGTTACGCAATGAAACCATTCAGGAAACACTGCACAGTGGGACAGAATGCCAAACTAGCGGGACAAAATTATTTTAGAATGTGAAAGGTACTTTTATGTAATGAGGTACAAAATATAGTGATTATGTTCAGTAATGTAATGAATTCAATCTTAACTCATGAGTGTGGACAATTTCTAGCCTATTACTGCCGAATTATCACACGCAGAATGACACTGCTGAAACCAATATACACTGTGAATCGGGAACTGCTGCTGGTACAAATGATAAACACGGAAATATATTGTTATAACAACTAAAAGTAGTAAATAAAGGCTACAAGATTCTCTCATCCTTACAGGGAACGAACGTTGAGGGAAATAGCTGTACTTTCCTCGACATTAAAATGCACATACACACACAACAAATATTCATCATTATTTTAGACCCAACCAATTCCTCTTTGTCTCTTCACTCATCATCATCATCAGCACTAGTCAGAATCATCAGATCGAAATCTTCAATTTTCTGTGATGCCGCGTCTCTTTGATGAAGTAAGCTGCGAACTTCCGTGGGTAGGGCACTTCTCTTGCTCGTTGATGGGAGAAGTTGAATACATGTAACTAACTGATCAGAAGTGATCAAAAGGCGATGCAGCACGTCCTCCATAGTTGCCTGTCTGGAACATTTCCGTGAATATCCAAGACGATATTTTCTCAAATGCTTGTTTCTAGCCTCTTGCACATCTTCCGACAGCATTCCAATTGGCAGTAGTGCATATTTTATGACAGTAGCACCGTGTATGGGAATTTTGTGTACTGAGGGTGGCATATAAAACCAGGGATGTAATTGCAGGTACGTGCGCCTGGTTTCTTTTGCAAATGATTCGAATGCCTCAGTATTTATGGGGTAGCCAGACTACATCGCCCCAAAAAGTGTCCCACATTTGTGTATAAGCTCCTTATCAATTCCAGTGATAGTCGACGATAGTTCAGGATCTGCGAAGAAGTGGCGAGCTGTATGTCCATCATTGGAATTACCTTTTCCCCCAGGTAATGGCTGATCAACAATCAAACCCATTTTCTGTCTGAACTGTGCAATTATCTCCGCTTTTCTTTTCTTCATGGCAGCCTTATGCTCTTTTCGCCTAACCTTCCAGGTTTTCAGTTCTAGTCTAGGAAATGTGCAGGAGACACTCGAAAAACCTGATCCACGCATGCAATGTAGATAGACCAAATCTGTATTTACTTATGTCTGGTGCATCATTCACCTCTATGTTTTCGTTCATGGTTTCAGGAGTAGCCCCGCAGATGAAACAACGTTGTGAACATCTCCCATTCCATTCCCATTTGTGTCTTCATTGTAAGGCACATGCTTCAGGTCAATCAGATAAACGTGTCAGTTTCAATATCCATAATATACCTGTGTACCTTCCATGAAACATGCTGCGTGTACAGCAAAGGGGCACTTTGGGGCAAGTTCTAGTTATACTGCATGAATGTAGGAGCATTATGCGACATTCATGAAATTATTTATCAATCCTACCTCGTTATGTTTTTTTTTTTTTCATAAGTCAACACAAACCTAGTGGATGTCATTAATTTTATCAATTCCATCACTATCAACAAAACTGCATGTGTTGCAGACAAATATTACAGTGCTAATATTTCAATACATTAGACAAATTATACAAACCTTCAGTAACAATAGTTAGATGCAATCTTAAAACTGCATCCGTTAGGGTTAGAACAACACGTCCTTCAACTTTCCACACTCTGAGCTGTCTGCAGAGCTATTTTGCTAACCACAGCTTCCGGTCACTTGTGTGGCGTGCAGCGTTGCCATATCTTCCATGAGGAATTTAGCAAGCGTTAGAACAATTAACTTGGACTTAAAGCAACACAATAAGTACAAAAGTAAACAACGTACAAACATTGTCAAAAATGTATTTTGTTCCGCTAGATCGACGTTCTGTCCCACTGTGTACGGGTAACGCTGATTGCAAATAGGTTTTCCCGCGTTTTTCGTCAGTTATTCAAATTTGAGTGCAATTAAACAGAAAATAACTTTTCACAACTGTAGTTTGTTTCGTACGTCAACCAAGCATATCATTAGCCTTGAAGAGATGTTAGCAGACAGTTCAAAACTATGTCAAAACATTTCTGGGACATGGGACTGTCCCAAAAGTGTATTGACATAGTTTTGAAGTTTCTGTTAAGATTTCTTTAAAGATAGTGCTATTCATTATTGACGTACGAAACAAAGTATAGCTTGTGAAAGTTACTTTCTGTTTAACTGCGCTCAAATTTGAATAATTAACGAAAAAGGCGGGAAAACCTACTTGGATTCAGCCTTAAGGCTGAATGCAAGTAGGTTTTCCCGCCTTTTTCGTTTTTCGTCCATGATTCAAATTTGAGTGCAGTTAAACAGAAAATAACTTCCACAAACTATAGTTTGTTACATACTTGAATAGTGAATACCATTAATTTGAAATAAAAGTCAACAGAAAATGCAAAACTATGTCAACACACTTTTGGTACATGGAACTGTCCCAAAAGTCTATTGACATAGATTTGAAGTTTCTGTTAAGATTTCTTTAAAGATAATGGTATTCATTAATGACATAAGAAACAAACTATAGTTTGTGAAAGTTATTTTCTGTTTAATTCCACTCAAATTTGAATAATTGACGAAAAATGAAAAAGGTTGGAAAACCTACTTGGATTCAGCCTTAAGTACCACACATTATCCATTTCTGACTCCCTGTGCTGAGGTACGTCTGCAGTACCTAAATGGTCGTGAAATTTGAGCTGTTATATAAGGAATTTTTAAGTTCGACTGTTTTAGTATTGCTAATTCATACATACATATGTGAATGTTAGGAAATTACTAACTTAAAAACTCGACATTGACCTCATAATATTTGATCAACAGTAATGTATAAATTTATGTAACATTTTTAAAAATGGATTGGAGACAATAATTCTCAGACTTAAGAAGTATAGGAAGCAACCGTGATACATGAGTCGATAGAATACCAGACATTAGTCGTTGAAATCTTTCATATCAGAAATATAGGTTCAAAAACAGGTATGAATTATGAGTACAAAATAAATTTGATCATACCGTATCACCCAATCATGAATGCTAGTATGAACCGGCAGCGCTAAGAGCTACAACGTTATTCAGATAAGAGCTGCCTCATACGGAGATAGAGTGCTCCACAGATATGAGCCTGTCGCGTGTTTAATTAGAATGTTCCACAAACTTCGGAAACTAATTATACAGTACTTACACATTATGTGGAAATATGGCCTTTTAGATTGAAAAAAAAAACAAAACAACTATTTTAAATTGTAAAAGTTCTTAGTTTTTAGGAATCTTGGAGGCATTGTGGGTAGATATTGAAGGTACTTAGAGAGCAATATTTTATTATTTATTTATTCCATTTAAAAAATAGAGAGAGATTAATTTCCATGGAGTTGACGTGTTTTTTCGTTGTCATGTTCCTTAGAGTGAGAATGGAATTCTACAATGAAGCATGAATGAAGTGTTCAATGTATGGCTTCTCCTCATGATTAAAGGAAACCGAAATTAAAATAAAATTCTATGATTATAAGTTCCATGGAGTTGATGATGAATGAGTGAAACACACCTGATTTTAACTTTCTATTCCACAATAAGTCGACTGTAGAAGCATCTTCCTTGTAGTTGCAATGAAATGAAAGATGACTGTGTCCTGTCTAAACGCATGCAAAAATGTTGTGCAGTGTTGCCAACTTCACTCTTTTTTTTTGTCGATCCATGGAGTTGATAAAACGGGTTTTGTATTCTTTCGGTAAATGTAATTCTCATACATTTTCAGGTTTATTTTCGATTTAAGTACGATGCATGTTTCGAACTAAATTATTGTGAAGGATAATTGTTGAAAATTTACTGGAAAACAAATATTGAAATCATGTCTCAAACATGAAAATGAAGGTGAGTTTCAGTCCATGGAGTTGAAAGATGAAAGTGAATAGAAACAGACCCAGTTATAAGAAGTGTTTTAAGAAGCAAAGAAAGTAATTTCGAGCTTATCTTTTGTAAGAAACAATGCAGTTTCACAAAGTGTCCCATTTCTGGAGAATGACCCATATTTCAAAAGTGAAAATCCGGGACACTATCAACTTATGAAAATGTTTGAAATGTGCAAAATGACAAAAGAGGGTTAAACACTTTCATTATCTTACTGCGTTAAAAACTACATCAGTTCATGTCCAGCATGCTGCACTTAAATAATCACAGTGGTGACTACTTCTGAAATTACAAAAATATTCCCTGGTTGAAGCAGCAGCTCAAACATGTGACCATTGTTGCCTAAAAGGAAAGAAAAGTTAAAAAAAATCTTCAATCAATAATAAAAAAAAATCACTTTTCCACCTCATAAATTTTTATTTTATCCAAATTTTTAACATTTTCCATTGTTGTGTTTCTGGTTTTATTAAACAAAGTATACTTTCCTTCTTGGCTCTGTTATGGTTAGCGGAAAAATTACGAAGAAATTCATTTGAGTTGTTTAAATAACTCTGAAGCAAGAGGCGCATGGAAACAAAAGAGTAACAATAACCAGTGAACAACGAAACCTCTTTGTCCCTGGCCTAACGGAACAGACGTTTCGTTCAATATGAAGGCTAGTTGAATCGTGAACTCGAATTAAATCCATAATGTATGCATTGAAGTTTATAATCGTGTGCTGAAAACCAGAACATTTTTTTCGTCCCGAGAATTATTTTCGGGACGCAGGTCTCGATTCCGGTAAGGTCCCGGATTTTCCGGGGTGAATACCGACCCTAGATTAATAAATATTTCTGTTTGTGAATTATTCATATCATCCTAAAGTCATCTTTGTAAAAAAAATTTTTTTTTTTTTTTTATTTCCAGGAAAGATGTAGTTCTTCCTTTGGAAGTGGTCTGTGCATTGCCTCGGTTTCGACAGTTAAGTGGATATGACAAGGAGAATAACTGTTGGAATCGCAGTGTGTTCGTACCATGGCTAATAGGAAGTTTGGTTACCAGTCCTTACGGAATGCTTTCTTGTGCTTCCCAAGGAAAGCGGTTGCGCTGGATAGTTGGATATTCAGATCCAAGCGATCAGTCACCACATACAAATCGAATTGCTACAACGGGACATTCTACGCCTGACAGGTAAGAATTGCACAGGTATTTGAATTAATGTAATTATGGTAAATATTGTAAATGACTTATACTGTTACAGTTCGAAATTTAGCTTTGCTAACACCCTGTATTTGAATTTTGGCTCGGCTGAATCCCTGAAATCATTAAGCCTGTTTCCTGTGAATGCTCTACATGTCTGATCAGTACGGACCCGAAAACTGTCCTATAGGTTGGGGGATGGCCAGTTCCCTGCTACAGTCACTGGCGAGCCTCAGGATTCCAATAAAGTCCCGGGCTGGATCATTTAAGTGGTTACCGAGCCGCCGTAGCTCAGTGGTAGAGGGTTGGCGTAGCATTCAGGAGGTGGTAGGTTCGATCCCAGCGGCGGACCATCCTGACTGAGGTTTTCCAGGGTTTTTCCTTGGTCACACTAGTTCAATGCCGGGATGGCACCTTCAACACTGGCCGACACCTTCCCGAATCCTTTCCTCTCCCCTATCCCGGCCTGAGCCTTAGGTGCCTAAAGTTCATACATGAAGAAAGTTCAGATTCATTTAAGTGGTTGTCTCATCGCTGTTTTTACTGAGGAGAAAAGTATTTGCTATCATTTTATGATGGTAATAATGATGGTTGATGTTCTGCCCGGAGGGAAGGCTGTGACTTCCAGGGCAGGACTATTTGATAGGTGGTTGTCCATGGAGTAGCATTCTTAGGACGGAACTTTGAACTGCTTGTTTCTCCATCAGGAGTCGAGCCCGGAACAAGGACAAGCTAAACAATTCATTCAACGGGTACACTTTCTGAATATAGAAATATGGCTGCTATAGTCTTCAGTTTATTCGCTAGAAAACAAAGCCATGGTCTTATTCGAGTGTTTTATATGTATTATATAAAACTAATGAAAATTGCCATTCACACTTAATGACAACGAAAGAACTTCATAGTTCGAAGATCGATTCATCTTCAGTTGTAGAACAAGGATAGTTATTGTCGTGATCAAAACTAAACGACCTTCAATCCCATAGGAAACATATGGCGTCAGGGTCGTTTTGTTTTGACTCGCACTATACCTCACAAAGAAGTTTTGATTGGCCATGTTTTGATTTTATGTTCAGTGCCTGTCTTTGTTCTACAACTGAAAATGAATATGTGGCTCATTGTCAAATTAATGTACCTAAATGCTGTCCCAAGCCTCTTAAAGGTTAAATATCAGAACAAAACAATATTGAACATAATCAGACTATTCTTCCTGTTGTATAGAGATAGCGCGCGTTTAGATTAAAATTTATTTCGTTGTCTTCAGCAAAAGAACTAGCCTAGAATACGTCATTTGTCCCCTACGTGCACTGCCCCCCCTCTTACTTTTTTCTGATATATTGTTTTGTGGACATTACTTATGTGCTTTTTAAAAAAAATGATTTATTTTTTAATCAATTTAAATCATTACGAAAACAATCTGAAAATTACAACAACAAAAAATAATAATAAGTCCAGGTTGTAAATTAATGTAAAACTCGTTGTCCCCTCCGTGGACAGACAAGAAATTTCTAATATATTCCACCAGAGTGTGATACCATAATGGTGTTTAAACTCGGTAGGTTAAAGGACGAGGACGCCATTCTTTGTGATGCCTAAACAAGCTTAACTTTTGTGTGCCTATTTTACCTTTTGAAGGTTTAAAGAATTCACAATCTGTTTGAAATATCGAGATCAACTTTGTGGACAATTTTTGAAAGGTTAGATTCTTTTCCGTAAGTTCTTATTTCGTTTGCCCTAGCAGATATGCTGTAACCATGATTATTGATACTGTATTAACAACGTCATGTTGTAATTTTCAGTTGAAAATTGTTTGTTACGCTTCGTCCATCATCGTTATTTATGTTGTTTTATTTCGTTTCACTTGCGCATTGAAGCGAGTAAAAATTCGTTTTGCTTGCGCAGCGAAGCGAGTAAAAATTCGTTTCGCTCTCGCAGTGAAGCTAGTAAAAATTCGTTTCGCTTGTGCATTGAAGCTAGTAAAAATTCGTTTCGCTTGCGCAGTGAAGCGAGTAAAAATTCGTTTCGCTTGCGCAGTGAAGCTAGTAAAAATTCGTCTCGCTTGCGCAGTGAAGCTAGTAAACATTCGTTTCGCTTGCGCAGTGAAGCTAGTAAAAATTCGTCTCGCTTGCGCAGTGAAGCTAGTAAACATTCGTTTCGCTTGCGCAGTGAAGGGAGTAAAAATTCGTTTCGCTTGCGCAGTGAAGGGAGTAAAAAATTGTTTCGCTTGCGCAGTGAAACTAGTAAAATTTTATTTTGTTCGAGTTCATTGTGTGTCCATGTTCACGATATCCCGCCATTGGTTAACGTATAATGATAGCCGCATGTTGATAGAAAATGTTGAGTGGTACCATGGTCCAATCGGAAAGACATTAGACTGGGAGACTGGTGTTTGAATCCACTAACTCAGAAGTTAAAAGCTATTCACATCTACAACAACGCCTGGGTTGAGTCAACGTTCCAAGTTAATTACGAAAAATCAGTAGCATGACTTTTTAAAGCGTAGATGCTGTATATTTTGGCCCGTTGCTGTTAACATTGCCGTGTAAGTTTGTTGCACATGTGCTAAATGCTATGTGATTATTAACTTTGCTACAAAGTTTTGATAAACTTTCACATTTGTCTTGATAAGTTTCGGACATACTTTTTGTTTTCTTGTATATGTTATTTTTCTTTGCTATCTTGCTATCTACAGCAATGGAATACTGAAGCAGTAAACTACTGGAGGCCTCTTTTTTTCTTTCGAACTTTATTTCTTTCTTTTTCTTTCGAACTTTTTTCTTTCTTCCGAACTTTATTTCGTTCTTTCGAACTTTTTTCTTTCAAACTTTATTTATTTCTTTTGGAACTTTTTTCTTTCTTCCGAACTTTCTTTGCTTCTGAATCATCATCCTCAGAAGTAGGCTTTCGGAACTAAGTAAAATCACATTGGTGGTAGCCAAGAAAGCGTGGTGTCCGTTATATCATCTTCAATGGGTTGAGTGATATTTAAATGAGTATTTGTTGAATTATACCAGTTTAATTCCAACAGCTTTCAAACGATGACTACTTATTACTGAAAAGCCCATGAAAATACAAAGTTTTAGAAGGATCTTAGCAAGGTGCGAAAGACGGTGGTATTTTCCCCCTACTAAAAATTTTTAGACGAAGTTTCCCTCTCCCTCTCTTACAAACAGTTTACTGGAGGGGTAGAAGAAGACAATTATTTATTGTGTTGTCTTACTCTATTCTCGCTTTGAACATACGTTTACACATGACAAGTTTTAAGTTTTGTTATGGCAAGCAACTCTAATTGAACCATTATACACTGTAGCGTTCGAGTGGCCAATGCAGCTCGTCTCTGTTCGGCCGATCGGTGAAGGTGAAGGGCTGAAGGTAATGTAATCTAGTGCAAACACTTTCTGCCCTTGTTTCTCAGCGAGTGAGTGCAGGTAATAGGACAGTCCTGCATCAGTTTCCCTTGCCTATCTTCTCTCGCAACGAAAAAGTTGTGTGATAAGTACGTTGATTATTTCGTCACCTTAGAACCAGGAGGAACCGTATATCCACTTCAGCTATTTTTGAGAAAAAAAAAAAAAAAACATTTTTAAAGTTTGAAGTTGTATTTAGAGTCTATATAAATTGCTAACATTTCTAGCCACATGGAGGCCATTTTGTGAGATAGTACTTTTAAGGTTGATGCTTTTCATTTGCCAAAAAGTGGACATAGTACCTGCTGGCTCCAAGGTAACGATTGATATGGTAACCTCACATTCAATATTTTGCCTTGTACTGTTCGGTACAATGAAAGTATACGAATTTAAGCACGGGAACGTAAACAAAAGGCAGCCCTATTATATATATATATATATATATATATATATATATATATATATATATATGTGTGTGTTGTGAAACCAAATTAAGCAAACGTTTAGTATGTAAAACGCTAGGCTACGTTAAATTCAAAGTTTCGAAACAGCATCCCAAGTCGAGAGCTGAAACTGTGAAATATAACTACGGGCATTATGTGGGCTACAGCGAAAGCACAAACAATGGAAATATATATGATGTTAATTATAATATGTAATCTACATAATCAGGTGATACATTGATCAATACGAAACCTGTATGAGAAGACAATCGAACGATACGTTCGATGCTGAAGTGGAAGTGAATAAAATTGTAGCTAAAATGTTGATGCTCAGAGTTTCAACTTTTCTCTTTTTGTCGCAGTCTTTTGTTTGACTGGACCGGAACTTATGAGTACACCGAGAAAATGAGATTATAATGTAAATTCGTGAATGGAGAAGAATTTGAAATGTGAATTATATAATCTATATGTTTAACTAAGCTCGAACGAAAATTGTGTATGGCCAAAAATGATTCATGATCTGTATAATAATAATTGAATCACTAAGATGTTAACTCTAAGAGTACAGATAAAAGATTGCTTGCGGAAATACGAGAAAAAAACAACATATGAACATACTATTTTAAACTGTTCAAATGAAATAAATTGCGCAATAGTACCAAGTTTCTTATTAGCAGTCTCAACATATCTGGTGTAGTAAAAAGTAATCCATTATTTTGCCAATAGATGGCTTCAGTGATCTGTATCTCGCGTTGTATAAGTCCGATCAGGTTCAACGAGATGGCGTTCAAACGATGAGATTGCGTACTACAAACACTGTTCAGATAGTTGTGATGAGTTGACTCAGTGTTGTGTGAGCGCGCGTCAAAATGGACACTAGCAAAGAGAAAATACGCTATATTTTACAGTTTTTCTTCGATAAAGGCGAAAACGCAAGCCAGGCGGCTGCAAATGTGAAAAGTGTTTATGGTCCTGGTACTGTAACAGCCAATCAAGCGCAATTTTAATTTCATCGATTCCGTTCCGGTAATTTTGACGTCAAAGATGTACCACGCACTGGAAGGCCAAGTGTCGAAAATGTCGATAAAATCATGGACATTGTCGCATCCGACCGTCATGTAAGCACTGTTTCGATTACCCAAGAGCTAAACATTGCACAAAAAACCGTGTGGAACCATTTGCATAAGGCTGGATACACAAAGAAGCTTGATGTATGGGTGCCACACGAGTTAACGCAAAAAAACCTCATGGACCGAATTTCCATCTGCGAATCGCAACAAAAGCGACCCATTTCTGAAGCGGTTGGTGACTGGTGATGAAAAGTGGATCACTTACGACAACGTCACGCGAAAACGGTCGTGGTCGAAGTGCGGTGCGCCGGCGCAAACGGTGCCCAAGCCAGGATTGACGGCCAGGAAGGTTTTGCTGTGTGTGTGGTGGGATTGGCAGGGAATTATCTACTATGAGCTGCTCCCCTACGGCCAAACCCTTAACTCGGAACTATACTGTCAACA
>JAGDQP010007240.1:0-19255 GCA_022664845.1 Lepisma saccharinum
ATATATATATATATATATATATAAAATAATGCTTGCGTGGATAAAATGCTACCAAGAGACCGTGGCCTTTGCGATGTCTAGTAGAAATACAGCTTCAAGTTGTTTAGTTCTAATTTATTCCTTTTTGTCAACACCATTTTTGAACTTAATAAGTATGAATACACGTATGGTACGGGAAAACTCACAGTACATTTCCATTATGTCCAAATAATGTTTGTGCTAAGTTCGTCGCAGCTAAGTCTAACTGAATGGAAGCAATTTTTATAATAATTGAATATCAAAAAAAAAGTTAGACTGAACTACTGCACTAACCATTAGCCAGTTAAAGAAATCCCCTGAACTAAGTTCATGTCGGTTCGCGAGAGCTCACTTTCAAGGACTTTCAGGGATTGAAAGAAATCGCAGTTGTCCTTCCGTCAGGATTGCCTAGGGCAGTAGAATATATGTAAATTTTGCCCTTTTTTTTCTGAGCGTCTGATTGGCTAAGAGTTTTGTGACGTCACAGTGTAACAGTGCTGTGTAAACCAGCAAGACGAGATGATCACAGAACCATAAATAGGCATTAAATCCCATAAAGGTTTTCAGAAATCTTTTATTTTTAATTTGCTAATTGGTTTATATCCTCATTATTTCAACAAAATCGCTGCCCTTGTGAAAATTGAAAGTCGGTGAGTTATAATTATATAAACACTTATGACAATTGGTTACGGAAACTTTAATACGTGCAAAGAAGACAGAAATCGCTTCGAATGGATTGGACTAAACCAGTAATTCTTTCCTTCAGTTGATCGATATTGTACGTTTTGCTGATGTACACGTTTTAGATCGATACTGCACAGCCAGAAATTACATGGTGTTAGGTCTGGCGAGTAGGGAGGCCAATACAAAGATCCATTTGATCCTTTATACTGCCTAGAGAATGCCTCATCGAGGGAAGGCATTAACGTTTGGGGAGTCATATTTGTGCTCACGAATGATGCAAGAATTTTCAGCACCCCAAAAGATGGTATTGTGGTTGCTTCGCATGGCTACTAACATGAAATACAGCATCACCACTAAATACTATTTGGTCCACAATGTCCAGGTCGAAACGTGTCATTTCTGCTATAATCTGGCAGTTCATCACGCATATACGTTTTTGATCGACTGTCAAGGCCTGAAAGGTTTCATATGAGCTGTGAATTACGAGATGTGCGTCACGATTCTCGACACAGACCCCGTCTAGAGCATCCCTGCATCATCTGGTTGACTTTCTACCAGTGGCGTATTCTGGATTCACAGCTTGGATTCCCATTACCAACATGAAGTGTACAGAGGTCACACATAGTTTTTATGATGATGACAGATGCTCCCCCCCGAAGGCAGGTCCTGAACTGAAGGTCTCTGTGCAAGGTGAGCCGATGGTAGTTTGCCATTGCATTCCATCGGATGAAGATGTCGTCCTAAGGATGGATGAAGCTGTCGTTCTATAGTTTAACGTGAACTTCGAAACACTTGTGTCCTCAACGGAAATCGAACCCGGGACCCCTTGATTATAAGGCAGTGAGCGTTACCATTCACTCAGAGTATTAGCTAATTCTTATAAAGTGGCTTAATTCATACTTGGTACAGTTTCTTTTAAGGTAAAGGAATTGAAAACCGGTTACACTGTGATAGTAATGGCAGGTCTGATATTATTCCTTAGCCATAAATACTTTATGTAAGGTGAGGTTGAAAATTACGCGCAGAAAAATTCACACTGCCGAGGCCGGGAGCCGAACCCGAACCCGAACCCGAACCCGAACCTCCCAGTTTCCGGTTAGGTGTTCTATCCATTACACCATCACAGCACGCCCAACACAAGATACTTGTGATTACGTTCTTTTTAACTTCACCTCACAAAATGTTTTTGTGATTACGGAATAATATGCACAACCTCATTATAATAAAATGACTGCCTGTGGCGATGCCTTGCTTCGACTCCCGAAGGGATAGCTGGATCATTAAAGCGGGAGCCGTCATGATTTTCAGTTTAGGGGGTGGGGGATGTAAAGTGAAAATTTGGAGGGTGTAACTAGATTTTTGCACGGTTTCTATCGATTTTTGACAGCAGAAATGTTCAAGTTGGGGGTGTTCTCGAGGATTATAGGAGTGACGCCCCCCACAGTGGGGAGAGGTCTGTCGAAATCACTGCGGGAGAATATTAAAACAGAATAGGCCCTGTGCACATAGAATATTCACAGGTCAATTTGTCAGGAGAGAACGCTGAACAATTTCAAGAATCGATAAAACACAACTGAATCTAACTGAGTTGAATTTATGGTCTTTTGGCAACTGGAACTCACGCCACCAAGTTGGTCAGAAAATCCTCTTCATTTTTATTCCTCATCAAAATAGGCATCTCCTTCTCTATCAACAAAACGGACAAATTACTAAGGTCAATTTAATAATAATAACTATTTTCGTACGGTAATGAAGTTTGTACCGTAAAGGCGATAAAATTACCGTACCAATACGGTAATTACAGTACAATTTCCATCCCTGTATCTTTCATTTTTCTTGCTACGTACTAGCATGAAGCAGAGGACAAATTTAAAATGCCCTGTATTTGGTTCGCTTGTCAGTTGCACTTGCAGTGTCTACTCCATACAACAGGCAAGCAGCGCAGGCTGCGATTTCAAGAAACGAAGCCCTGGTGGTGTTTTATCCGAAAGCTTCCCTCCCATCCTACGTGCAACTATGCTTGGGTTGTACCATGCAGCTTTCTGTCCCAGACTGCGATAAAAAGAATCGAAGCTTGGGCGGGGTTGGAAAATACATCTTAAAAAAAAAATCACTTTGCAAATATTTTCTGTACGAATTACCTCACTTTCATGTAAACTAATAATACTCGTGCAGCTTACAATTGTTCAGGAGCTGAGGCTTCGGTGGTAGCTTCGATTACCCAAAGGATACGCTCCTGATTTCTAGGACTACTCAAAAGTGTTTCCTGCAGAACAGCGATCTTTACCACATTTCTTTGTGTTCTGGTGTGGTGCGTCCGGCATTCCTTTTGTAGCCATCAACCACCGAGTCTGTCTGCACTAATTTCTCGTAGATACGGTATAGTGTTAAACGACTTACTGGATGTAGATATAACAGTTTGTGGAACTTCTTGCGAACAACCGTTGGAGGACAAAAGCTTCTATCAGACTTGGCACAATTCTTTTTTCTTCGAACATGACTACTGCTATCGCTAGTAATAATAACTTGCACAAGGTGTTTAAAAATGATTGTTTAAAGAATTAAATTAAGAATTGGTACGTGTGCAGTACCAAAAATTATAAAAAGAGTTACTTCTTAAATTAAATAATAGAAACTCGCCCCCAATTAGACGATCATAAATGAACATTTTGTATCATTGTACCCACAACTAGCTTTGCTGCAGCGGTTACACTGTGATACGGCAACAGAAAAATGTATTAGCGCACCCGTATGAGCGTAAGTGAATAAGAGAATGTATAGGGTTTATCCTGTCTGTCTGTCCCCCCTCCTCTCCCTTAGACCTCAGCAACTGCAAGTTCGACAGAGTCGAACCATATACCGTTGGATTCGTTTTAATTTCAAACGGTGGGGGAAATTATGACCTTAACTCTAAAACTGACAGGTCCTTTTTATATGGTCAATTTTCTTCATTTTTCCTATGTATTTTCACATGGTCTGTTTGCCCCCTTCCTTTGATCTTAGGAGCTACAAGTCATACAGAGAGGACCCATACACCGTTGGATTTGTCATGGTCTGAAGCGGTGGGGAAAATTATTAGTTTGACTCTACAACTGGTAGGGCCTTTTCAATCTCTTAGTATTCTCAACTTGTGCCCCCTCTCAGATCTCAGTAATTACAAGTCGGACAGAGATAAACCATACACCGTTGGATTTGCCAACGCTTGAAACGGTGGATAAAATTGAGTTTGACTCTGGAACTGGCACGTCCTTTTTAATCGCTTAGTATTCTCCATTTGTGCCACTCCTATATCTCAGTAACTACAAGTGCGACAGAGATAAAATCAACACCGTTAGATTTATCATGGCCTAAAACGGTGCAAAAATTTATGATTTTGTCTGTAAAACTTACAGGTCCTTTTGAATCGCTTAGTATTCTCCATTTCTTCCCCCTGGATCTTAGTAACTATAAGTCAGACAGAGATGAACCATACACCGTTGGGTTTGTCGTGGTCTGAAACGGAGATGAAAACTATTTTTCATACATCACTTTGACTCTTTCTTTTGGATGATGTTAAAAGAACATTGAATTTATACGGGGGCGCTTTGGTTTTGTCTATATAATAAAACCATTACTTAGCTTATTTTTACTTTTACTATAGACGATAAAGTGCGAAAAAGACATCTTTGTTGTAAAATACACCATAGGACTCATTCGTTTGGAATTGAAGTTTTTTTGACAATACGAATAACTAAAACGTTATTTTGGAAACTCTGGAATGAAATATTGTATTCTTAGAAAGTATATGGTTCGTATAACATATGATCTGTAAAGCAGTGTGCACACTGACTGCAAATACAGCATCTATAAATATGTTGCCTTGCTTCTTGGTTCATTATCGCAGTCAGTTCTTTTGTAATATATGGCACTTGTCCGCGAAACTGTGACAGCGAAATCCAACTTGTAGGAGTTGCTTCAACACCTCTTAACTTCTCTCTCTCTCTCTCTCTCTCTCTCTCTCTCTCTGTGTGTCTGTCTCTCCACAAACCTCTTTTTCCATTAATTGCGTAGCCTCTCCGTCCATTAGTTGCTGGCCAATTCCCGTGGATTAGATTAAGACTGCATTTAAGCTTCCTCTGGCTCTTTGCGATGCTTTCGTTCCGGTCTCCATAAAGTGTGCAGTTTGCGAAACGAAGAAACTGGATCTCTAGACACTAAATCCAATTATTCCAATGAATAATATGCATACTTGAACAGTGTGGATAAAAAAAAAATATATTTCTCAATTATTTTTTTTCTAACGGTATTCAGAGGCGAGCATGTTGCGAATCACTCTAAAGGTTTTGGAATAATTTTATTACTATTCCTTTTCTCAAATAAAGATTTTTATTTTTATTTTAATAAAGCGTTACAGTCAAGGATTCATTAATTAGCAAAATTTCAGATCTGAAAATTTACTCAGATTTTTACGTTGTGTAACATTGAAGTCTCTTAATCGACCTATTCACCGATTATGAAAAAAAAAGTTAGAGCTTCAATTCTACTAACAATCGCAAGGGCGTCGGTCCCTTGAAAGCATTTTAGCCACACAAACATTATTTTTATATCAAATAGGCTGGCAACACTGACAACTGCTGTGCTTAGGTACGGGAATACTCACTGATATTGTGTCAAATAATATTTGTGCGAAGCTTCGTACTGATGACTAAAATAATGGGAGTAATTTAAAAATGTATAATTTTATAAAAAAATAGATTGGCAACACTGATAAGCGGGTTGCTTGAAGATGTAAGCCACGTCAGTATTTTTGTATTGTGTCGAATACTGTTTATACCAAATTTGGTGCACCTAGGTATAACTGAATGGAAGCAATTTGAGCATTTTTTTAAACAATGAATTGGCAACATTGAACTACTGCACCAGTCAAGATGGTTTTGGCTACTCTGAGATAGTCTAGTCAAGACCTTTCGAACGGCCCCTCAAACATCTCTCTACAAATTGTAGATCCTGAGGTACATTTTTAGTCACAGGTTGGCAACACTGAAAGTCGGAGTTCTGAAGACGGAAACATGCACAGTATGCTACTATTGTGTTGAATAAGATTTATGTGAAGTTTGGTGTCTGTGTGTCTAAAAAAAGTGCAATTTAAAAAAAAGAGATAATTTTATAGAAAGTAGGTTGGCAACACTGGTAAATGGAGACGTAAGTGACCTCAGTGTTTTTGTATTGTGTCGAGTAATGTTTATACCAAGTTTGACGCAGCTAGGTTTAACTGAATGGAAGCAATTGAAACAATTATTTTTAAATGAGTTGGCAACATTGAACTACTGTATCAATCAAAGCGGTTCTGGCTGCTCTGAGCTAGTCTAGCCAACGACATCTCACACATGTCTGTACCCCTTGTAGTTCCTGAGATTTAATTTCTGGACACGGACGGACACGATGAGCGGGAATAGAAGGTTCCTTTTGCTATAGCTTTGCTATCAAGGATCCTAGAAAGGTGGATTGCAATTTTTGACGTTTTCATTTACAAGTCTTGAGCATACAGTGTACAAAAAAGCAGCGCACATACTTAAGTAAGCTGTACACGGAAACAAGATGTTGTCTATAGTCTCATACACCGATCTTTCAAGATGTCTGATAGAGAACAATTACACTGAAGATATCACAAACGTTAAAAACAGCCAACAACAATAATAATGTAACAAGCATTCAAAGTCTCATTCCATCAGTATAACTACAGTTTTGTTTCTTAGAACAGTGCTAGTACTTCAATCATGGTTATAGTTTAAATTACCCTAATAAAAATCCTATGTTTAGATCAACAGAGCTGCCACCATGACTCTGAAGAAGAAGAAGAAGAAGAAGAATTGGTTATGAACTTTCTTCCCTGAAAGTTAGAACTCTCTAGACCTGAATTTGTAGGGGCAGCAGGGAAATTTCGTCCAACGATAAAAATACATTAAACATATACGGAGATAGTGCTGCCATCTTTTGTTGGAGATCGTTGCTTTAAATTAATGTTAAACAATTAAATAGTGAATTCATACATTTTTCATGAACGTTCGTATTCCTCAGCTTTACAAAAATTAAAGTATTTTAGATCAACTTTCTACCAAAATTAATTTTATATCGATTCTTATTAAGGTAAATTCGTATATTATTTTTCTTTTTTTTTTTAACTAACTATTAATAAGAGCTTATAAAACTGCACATACACAGGGAAATTGATACTTATCTTCCTCCAACGTTGGTCATTTTAGTCACTGGCAACGATAAAAGCGAAACACATTTAAATGTTGCAATTTTTTTTCATTTACGGCCCTTAACATCAGCTTCTGTGTTATCCTCTGCATCCTAAAACTGAAATCTTAAAATTCTTAAGAAGCTCCTCCAAAAGCTCCACTCATAATGTTTGTTCAACGGTACTCTTTCATTCAACTTGAAAACCAAAACATCGAGCGTGAAAATGATAGATTTTTTTTTTCTTTACAGTCAGGTCACTAAAGCAGTAAAAAATTATACTGCCACGCTATACGGTAAAATACCTTACAGTTTGATGGTGATTTTTTTTTATAACATATGGTCCTAAATTTCTATCCACCATAGTTTGGTCACTTTATCGCAGAAAGAAGTTTCTGACGGTGACTTGAAAAGATGACAATGTGAAATATTATCTAAGACTGAATGGATGTTGCCCGTATCTCGAAATGAAGATAGACAATCATTCTAACGACATATCCGTATGCAATCTATGTTATTAATAGCATAAAATTTACTACAAGCTACAAATATTAATTGTATTATAAACTTTATGTTGTTCTTTTTAATATTATTTCCGAAGAGGGAAATAATCGAATCATCATTTTCTTTCTCAATATTTTAAAGCTCTTCGTCTTTTACGGTTTAGAAGAAGATTATGAAAGAAATTGGATACGAAAGGCTTGAATGACGTCACAAAAGCAATTTTCGCCAAACATTTTAAAAGAAAAAAGAGCAATAAAACTTAAGAGAAATCGACAAAAGGAATTTATTATCGCGAACGCTCAACGAAACGCAGTGCTGATGGCAGAATATCTCAGGGAGAAAAAAAAACTGCCAAAGGGAAGCTATCTGGGTATACTTTTTTTGTCCACTTCAAAAGAAACCGAGAAAGATCAACAAGGTTCTTGTAGATATCACCCATACAGGGCGACAAATTCGAGGCAAACAGCTATTGCGATATACTAAGTCTTGGCGGGAGGTGCAGGAATACGCAATAGTAAGATAGGAGAGATTGGTTATATGAAGGAAGAAACGGGAAGGAATGCCTGTGTTTTACTTTTAATAGATCCAAGAAAGGCACTCATCTTAATGGTGTTTTCGCCTTTCTCTCTCTCTCTCTCTCTTGTTCCAGTTGTGAAAGAGGAACGCTTCACTTTTCTCTATTCTGCAGGCAATTTCTGCTTTCCCTTTGATCCTTTTCACTTTAAGTAAGATCCCTTGTCTCCTCCTTTCTCACGCAATTTGTAAAAGAAGACCTTTGCATCGCCTTTTATTTTTTACATTCTTCACCGTCTGTTTTTCCTGCTCTTCTCTCTCTCTACCTCTCATTCTTTCCTTTTAGGGAAAAAATAGGCGAAGATGACATTTTACAAGCTGTCAATAACACCCTTAAGTTCTTCGTGTCCAATTGATCCTCTGCTCAGTAAATGTGCTTTTTCCCTTGAGTGTTCAGTTAGCAGATGCAATTGCAGAGGCTGGTAAATCTTCTGTAGTAATAGGTAAACACACAGTAATTTGTTCATATATATAAAGAGACAAAGAACGCGTCGAGAAATTCAGATCAATTAGTTTACTGTCAGTTCTATACAAAAATGTTCACCAAAGTTATTTTGAATCATATTGAACGAGACTTACAAGGAAGGGTACCCAGGTGTAACACGCCGATTGTGATAAGATTGCACACACATAGAGAACATCGAAAAAGAAGCGACACGTATTTTTTTATATCGGCCAACAACCGCATTGTAAGGGTCAAATAGGGGCATAAACATGGGGTAAAAATGAGATTGTGTGGAATATTGCGAGAACGAGAAGAGATATCGGAAAAGGTTAAATGTACGAAATACTACCCATAGTCGACCCAAGGCAATGAGGTAGGACGCACCCATGCGAAGAAAGCAGAACATCCGGAAATGGACCAATCACACATTTCCGGATTTCCAACATTGCCACAATGTGCTACGGAAATGAGCGAAGAGGGTGACAAGGAGCAGGAAGAAAGAAGAAACGAAGACGGAAAATACGTGTTTTTGCTTTGGGTGCATACTTCCCCCGTATGCGAAAGAGACGCAGATTCATCTCAATGCACGAAGATGGGAGAACACTCAGGAAGGATGCAAACACCGTGCGTAGAGGCAGCCAGCGAGACAGTACTGCACAGTGGGTGGTATATATCGCGTAATGGGAACAACGATGAGGTGCATGCTGGATACGAAAATGTGTGTGGGCAGTAGTAACGAAAAAAACAAACATGAATTGCACAGTAGAATATAATAACAGGTGGTCTACATATGTAACATAAACAGCAACAGTAATATCAGTACCACGCATGAGTATCAACATGACATCACTACGAAAATTCGCGTACATATGTACGTAGAACATAACAGTGTGCAGGGGTGTATGTTGGAAACAAGTCGCTCACTCCTGATAAGTAGCACAAAAATGATATTTCAGCAAGAAATCATCCAAACAAAAACAGCGTTGTCACCACGAACACTTGATGGGTTCTGGCATTCTGCTGGGCACACCAATGACGTCAACTGATGAAAACAAAACTCTACTGGATTTGGCGTTTCCATCCTTCCTGAGTGTTCTTCCATCTTCGTGCATTGAGATGAATCTGCGTCTCTTTCGCATACGGGCGACGTATGCACCCAAAGCAAAAACACGTATTTTCCGTCTTCGTTTCTTCTTTCTTCCTGCTCCTTGCCACCCTCTTCGCTCATTTCCGTAGCACATTGTGGCAATATTGGAAATCCGGAAATGTGTGATTGGTCCATTTCCGGATGTTCTGCTTTCTTCGCATGGGTGCGTCCTACCTCATTGCCTTGGGTCGACTATGGGTAGTATTTCGTACATTTAACCTTTTCCGATATCTCTTCTCGTTCTCGCAATATTCCACACAATCTCATTTTTACCCCATGTTTGTGCCCCTATTTGACCCTTTCAATGCGGTTGTTGGCCGATATAAAAAAATTCGTGTCGCTTCTTTTTCGATGTTCTCTATGTGTGTGCAATCTTATCACAATCGGCGTGTTACACCTGGGTACTCTTCCTTGTTAGATTCTAACCATCGAAGGGAACAAGCCAGATTTCGTCGTGGATTTAACACAATGGCCCATATACAAACAGTGAATGAAGTTATGGAAAGGACTCATGAATATGAATTTCCACTGTGTCTGGGATTCATAGATTTTCAAAAAGCTTTCGATTCGATCTCCTTGGCAGCAGCACTTCAATCACTTGAACATCAAGGTATCGAAAATAAATACATCAAGTGAGAAACATTACTCGACTGCCACATGTCATTAGACTACATCAATTTAAAGTTTGAAAGGAGTAAGGCAAGTTGATTCAATTTTTCCGAAACTGTTTTCAGCTGTCCTGGAGAGAGTGTTAAAAATTTAAACTGCGATCAAGTTGGAATAAAGATAAATGGAAAATATCTCACCTACGATTCGCTGATGATAAAGTCAAGTCTGTTTCAAGTACAGAAGAACTACAAACCAGAATGGAAGAGCTGAGTAATGAGAGTTCGAAAATAGGCCTTAAAATGAATTTACAATCAACATGCTGCAAAAAAGTTAATGAAGACTTACGGAGAGACAATAGGCATAGTTGAGGAGTATGCTTACTTAGGTCAGCTCAAAACATCGAATGCCAAGTTAACGGATGAAATAAATAGAAGATGTAAAATGGCGTGGAGTTCGTTTGGAAGACTACACTTTATTTTCAAAAGCAAACTACCAATGCGTCTGAAGCGTAAAGTTTATAATCAATGTGTCTTACCTGTAATGATGTACGGCTGTGAAACTTGGACACTGAATGCGCAAACATTTCAAAGATTAAGTGTCAAACAAAGAGCAATTGAGGCATGCATGCAAGGAATAACCAGGAGGGACAGAAAGACAAATGAATGGACTCGCGCACAAATAAAGGTAGAAAATATAATCAAGACTACGAAGATGATGAAATGGAGATGGGCCGCTCACATAGCTACACGAACAGATGGAAGATGGACGACAAATGTACTACATTGGATTTCTAGAGAAAAGAAACGACCGAGACGACGTCCAAATGCAAGATGGGTAGATGAAATCAAGCGTTTTTCAGGAGCTACATGGATGAGGATAGCATCAGCATTTCTCGGAGATATGTAGAAAGAAAAGGGGGAGGCCTTCATCGAGCAGTGGATAGAAAATGGGTGAGTATGATGATATATATAGGGTGTCCCAGTCATATGGCCAAATACTTTAGGAGGTGATTTGTCACATTAAAATATGAAAAAAGGTATCGAACAAGTTAAATGTATCGGTGCTGTAAACTACATTCATTAATCGTAAACATTGTTCAAGTGAATGTTTTGGGTACTGCTTCGATTGTGATCTGTTAATCCGACACCGCTTACGTCACTATTTATCTAGATATGACGTCATTTTTGATGATCCCGCCATAACTTCGAGCGTGTGTAGCTCGGAAACTGCGCATAATTTTTTATTGGTTCAAAGGATCATTTTTCTTGTTATTATGTGAATAATCATCTCCTGAAATTTGTCGATGTTATTCATTAATACCCTGTACAGAGGATGTCTCAGATAAAAGCAGATGCTAAAAATAATTGTCTTTATAATGCACAGACATCTGTTCACGCTTCAACATGCTCTGCCGCCCTTGGTACAATCAGGGCGATTAAATCGCCCTGGTACAATTAATACACTACTTCAAGGTTAGGAATTGCACGGCATGTGTTTGCTGCCGACGTGTGTGTAACTTGGCGTATACCTTTGATTTACATTGCTCCAAAAATAAACATTGCAAATCGTTAACTCATATTCTAAAAAAGAGTTATCCACATAATTCAACCTTTTTTTATGACTTGAAACTCTCTTAAACTTTTAACATTAAAAAAAACAACATAATTTGAAGATATTTACATAGAAACAATGTCCGCCATTTCGCAAGCCCAATATAGTACCAGGTTCAAAAGTTTCGAAGCACATCCTAAGGAAGATATATTGCCATATGGCCAAACTTCATCATGGTTTGTAACTTCCAATATAGAGATTCCAGTGAACTTCAGAGATTCCAACCTACTACATTTGTACATGAACTGTGCAAGCCCACACACGTGCAATGAAGAGTGTCTATGGATCCTATGTGATCTCAACTGCGATATATATCACCTTACAAATTACAAATATATATATAGAATGTCTTCGAGAAGACAGCAAAGAGTAAGTAAAGTTGAAAATTAGTGCTCATTCGTGCACGTTCCTCCTGTTAACAGTAGGAGTCTTCTGCGTTAATGACAACTTTATCTTTCTTTTATCCCTTGGAATATTCAACTTAGTTCGTTTTAGGTTTTTAACTTATTTTATCCGTTTTACAACCTATAGGATTGATATATCTGTACCTGAGAACCAGAACCGTTAAAGTCCAATTTTGGCCAAAACGTGATTAATGCAATTTTGTACAAGTATTTGGTACAGGTACAGTCTCTCAGGTATTATTTGATTAAGATATCACTGAAATGAAACTATGTTCCAATAATGATGTTGCCAAGTAAGGGATATATAGATTATAACCTAAGAATCCAGGTCCTAATTATTGCCACAATAAACCAGGTTGTGAGGGACCTACTGTTTTTGGTAAAGTTTTTGGCTCCCTCGCTGTGGACGTTACGTTGTTGTCCGGAAAGTGAATATTGTCACACTTTAAAGATATTCAAAGAAGACTCCCTCGTTAAAACATCTATGACTAAAACTTCCAATTTATTAGCTGCTACGGTCCCTAGAGCCAGGGCAGTATAGACAGTTGAAAACTGAACATCTGTTAAGCACAATACAGGATAAAGAATAATTTGAATAAAAAAATACGAAAGTGTTCAATAGGGTAGGAAAGATATGAAAGTGTTTACCCCTTATTTAGGTGGTTTATTGGTCTCCGGTGGTCGAGTTCTTGCATCACCTATGAGCGTCCACACTGTTGACGTGTCGCTGATGTCTGTCTAAAATTCACATATTAGTTTGCTGAAAGAGTTTTTTTTCTTGCCGGGACGGGAAGATAAAAGTTTTCGAGATAAATTATCTGGAATTCCAAATATCTCAGCAGGTCTTGGGAATTCCCGAAAATCCGAACTTTTCGAAGGTCTAGATCGGGAATATATTTTTTTTTTCGATTTTCTTCACTAAAATTTCGCGTACTTGCCATGATTGCCAAAGAAGATGGATCTGATTGATCAAAATATTTTGACAAGTTATTCTAACTTTTAAGATGACAATATGACTTGGAAAAAATCGTAATATGGATACCCAGTATTTTTCGACTGTCAGAAGAAGATAATGTGAAACTTAAGCTGTTTAAAATACACTCTATACATAAAATCGTCCTGAGTTAGGGAATAAAAGCATAAACTTTGGTAGAATTTATTTGGGCCAGTTTAGTAACTTTGGACTTGGGCCAGTTACGATTCGCCTTTAGCTGTTAAAATCCACACCCATGGCCCTACCGGGAATCGAACCCGGGACCTTCGAGCCGATGGTCTACCACCACAGATCGCTCGGTCACCCGGTCGGCGGAATAGAAGCATGTATTCGTATAATTTCGGCCATTATATCTTATACTTTAATAGGAGTTGGATACGAAATGGTCAAGACCTAATTACTAGTTGGTACCATTTGTCGACTGCAAAAACCGAGGGAATCCAGAAACTCCAGAAAGCAAAAAAACAAGTACCATTGATGAATAAGGAACAGTTCTAGGTAATTCATCCACATTATATAAAACCCCAAGGTCACTGACTGACTAACTGACGACAATTCCCAGGCCAAACTACTGGAGCTAGAAACACCAAATTTGGTATGAAGTTGTATAATCATGAGTAGGCTTCGAAAATCTTACAAAATCTCTCCAATGACGCCACCTTGGATCCAAAATGGTGGAACCAAAAAATCCATGTTCCACACCGTGTGAGCTAGAGAAATGAAATTCGGCATAAAGCTGTATCACCAAGAGTAGTTTAGGAAAATGTTACAACATTTTGAAAAAAAAAAATCACCATATTGGATCCAAAATGATCGCCAAACCTATTATTGTATAGAGTGCATCGCTTAAACCGCTGGAGATAGTAAATACTACAAAATGTCTCCAAAGGCAGCATCTTGGATCAAAAATGGCGGATCCCAAAATCCATTTATCACACCATTTGAGGTAGAAATACGAAATTTGGCATACAGGTGTATTATAACGAGTAGGTCACGATGAAAGAAGTCGCCATCTTTAATTCAAAATGGCCGCCCCAAAACCCATTTTAAAAACCGCTGAAACTAGAGAAACGAAATTTGGAATGAAGGTGTACCATCACTAGAAGGTTACAATAAATGGAGCAAACCCTCCCTTAAGGCGGCGCCAGAGATTCTGGTTACGATAAAGGGGGCGCAGTCCACAAAACCCCCAAGTTCGGGGGTCTGGGGGCAGCACGTCCAGCGAAGTGAAGCGATCTTTTATACACACAATTCGAAATGTATGTGACACAACACTGCCATATTTTGTATAAAGAAACCTTGGATCGTACTGTGTTCAACTGTCCATATACAAAAATATGAAAATTTTGTGTCCCATGTATGTCGCGTTATATATCGAAGGTTCCCTCGAACTTTCTTTAATTCTTCAATATCATTCAGCTTCTGGTGCCGACATTTTGTAATCAGGAAAAATTCATTTGGATATTCTGCTATTTCCTTTCTTTCCTCTGCACTCGTGGGAGTAAGTTCCCATCAGACTGAATATCACAGACAACTAGAGGATTAGGAGAAAATATAAAAGGGATTTTTTTCAGTCATAAAAGAACGGTTCGTAGAATATCTCCCTCCCCAGCTTCACAACTTTCCTTCGAGGAAATGTAGCGCATTAAAATATGAAAATCCTTTTTTCACACAAAGTGAACATCAAGTGAAAACTGCTTATCTTAGCGATAAAATTCTCTTGATCACCATCTCCTTCTTTCAAGGACATGCCCAAAAGGAAATATAATAAAAGAGCAAGAAATTAAAGATAATGGAGAGAGAGAGAGAGAGAGAGAGAGAGAGAGAGCGCAGTTGGAATTTTCTTTTCACGGAAGAGTGAAAACGATGTATAAAAGCAAATTGTGAAAAAGTATAGAAGACGAAGAAGGCAATAGCAATTAAGAAACGGAATTATAAAAAAAACACTGGTTATTCAGAATTTCTGTTCACCGATTTTTAGTAATTAAGCCAACACAATTCACTTCACAGAAGTTGAAACATGGACCTCCAGTTCGAGAAGAAAAAAAGGGAGAGAGAGATAGAAGAAGAGAAAGAACGAGGGAGAGAAAGAGAGATAGAGGTAGAAGATATAACAAAAAGTACGGAAACCAGAGAGACGATTATTAGGTTAAAACTACGCTCGTGTTAACACAAACAATTGGTCCTTTAATTTGTCTTCCTTTTGCAAGCAGTTGCTCAAAATCGTGTTATGCATTATTTGAGCTGCTCGGAACTCATTAATTAGGAACAAATGCCTATGTTAACTCAACTGCTTTTCTTTGTATTACCAGAGCTGTATTGAACTGTGTTAAATTTTAACACAATTTATTGTGGTAAAATTTTAACATAATTTATTGTGTTAAAATAACACATGTTATTGTGATCAGTTCTAACTCCTTACCAATATTACAGCAGCTCTACCTAATTTTGTAGTATTTATGGCTAGAAACCTGTTTGTCAATTCAACTAAACTCTTCTGGTTACTTTTAATTCTGTGTTATATATTGTACCGCGGAATGGCGCAACATGTTACGAAATGTTGAGTAATATCCAACTGACATACTTAAGCGTATAGGTAGATGAAATAATTGGAGATCATTAAGGTGGACTTTTTACGTGGTTAATCATTGAACAAAGGGCTCGGATCAAATATGAATATTTAACATAATACTCGTGAGAGCCCTTGCAGGTCCCTCCTTCGCACCTTTGCAGCAGTGGTGTACTCCAGATAATTTAACAACGGGCTCGCAACAAATATGATTATTTAACAAAGGACTCATGCGAGCCCCTGCGAACCCCATCCAGCACACCCCTGGCTGTGTATATCTTCAGTGCGCAAATGTACAAATTTTACGAGAGCTATTTTTTAAGTAAGGTCCGATTGTCAATAGAAATACAACTTCTAAAGATAGTGTAATACATTTTTGGTTATTTTCTCTATATACATTAAGCTATGTTTCTACATAGTTACCATCTTTGTTGAAACATGTATCATAGCATTCGACAAGTTTTTGTATGGCCACGTCGTAGAAACCACCTGCCTGTGACTGAAATTTGTATTCGATTTTTGACAGCAAGGAACGTGTCAGCAGTGGAAATTCGTCGCCAAATATATATGTGAGATGTACGGCCCAAATGCAATAAATGATAGCAAAGTGCGTAAATGAGTGCGATTGTTCAAGGACGGGCGGGACAATGTTCATGAACCGCGATGGAGCCGACCTTCGAGTTGGTGCGAGCAGTTGACGCAAAAATCCATGAAAAACCAGCGTTTCACGATTTTCACGTGGAATTTCCTGAAGCAGTTTCTCGCCGGTCAGCGGTTTGACACCGATAAAGAAGTGAGAACAACGGTTGAAGATTGGCTTCGGTCACAGGCGGGTGATTTCTACGACGCGGTTGGGCGTACAAAAACCTATCGAACGCTATGAATGATAAATATTTAAACAAAGATGGTAACTATGTAGGAACATAGCTGTGTGCAGAGGAAATAACCAAAACGGTATCTTTACTAGTTTTGTTTCTATTGACAATCGGACCTTACTTAAAAAATAGCCCTCGTATGTATGACGTGAAGTTTGGTAAGAAAGTGACAGTGTAGAGATACAGATTTATTTATTTAAGAACGATTCGTTACACAAATTACTGCTCACTTTACGATGAATTTGGCCAATACGTAGGCCAGAACTTTTTTAAGGAACAAAAGTAACAACCACTTTTCATTTCATTACCAGTTACATGGAATTAACTTTGCCTAATTGATAAAGAAACAACGTGACTAATGACTCTAAACTATACAATACTGGAAAAAAAGATATTGAACTCAGAACTTCAGTGAAAGTTTGTGGAGTCTTCGATGGTTTATTATCGCCAAGTCAGTGAAACAGGCATTTGCGTGCTTTATCTAAAGAAAGATGGTTGTCAGGGTAGATTCTGAGATACGAGATAGAACTACTTGGAACTTGTGTGTAGGGAGAAAGGAAGAGAAGCATTTATCATGCTAATCCTCTTAACCACGACTTCATGGCAATAAAAAAAACTAAAGAAGAGAGAGAGAAGGAAAGAAAGAGCGAAAGGGAAAGAAAGAGTAGAGAGTGGAGAGAGTTATCTTTTAGCAAACTTAACACAAGTAAAAATCCACAAACATCAATGCCCCAGGAGAGATTCGACCCCACAACCAGAGCTGAAACCGGTTCACTTTCCCTGATCAAGTAATCCGGGCTGACTCAAACATAGATGACCGGTCCGAAACGTGACTTGAATGACCCGATTGACCCGGTCTGTGAATTAAAATGAACTGGGAATTTTCGACATCATATTTTTATCGTGCTCTGGACGTAACATCTCCGATCCTGGCCACCCCTGAAACAAACGCTGTTCAAACGTAAGGGAAATAATTGAAAACTGTTTTGTCCTCTGGGTCAATGGGTCAGGTCGGGTCCCAAGCATAGACCCGGTGACTCGTTTCAGTTCTGGTTTGCAGCACATGCACAGGTACTATAACAATACTCGAACCTCTTTATTCCATTTCAACCTTTCTTTGCTTCAAATTCGTTAGGTTAGGTTAGCTGCTATTATTTATGGTTCTTTTATGTTAACGTGACATTATATTAGCTTAGGTAAGACCACACTTACTCTAAACTGGATTTGTTCCATCTTTCAAGAATTGTAATCTGTTTGATGGTTCGATAGTAAGTGCTACTGATGTCGAAAAAGTAAGAGTAATGTTCCTCAACAATTTTTAGAATAGCTTGATGTATATAGTAAATAGCTCCATGAAACTTCTGTTTGCAGATGATTTAAAAATCTATTGTAGTATTTCCTCCGAATTGGACGCGGTCTCCTTACAAAATGATATTAATGCAGTCTCCAATTGGTGTAAAATAAACATGTTATTATTAAATATTAATAAATGTAGTGTAATGTCATAAACGAGAAAAACAAACTATTTGAAATTCGAATACAAACTTAATGACTCTCTACTAGTTCGAGTAGATTCAGTTACTGATCTTGGTGTAACAATTAAATCTAACCTGTCATTCGATATGCACATAAATCGCCTTGTTAGCGAAGCTTACAGGAACCTCGGGTTTGTAATGAGGTTAACTAGCGATTTCTCGAATACTGATGTCTTAAAAACTTTATATACAGCGTATGTTAGGTCAAAGTTAGAATACGCAGCAATAATATGGGATCCTAATACACAGAAGAACTCTCGTCAAATTGAAATTATACAGTCTAAATTTGTACGATTTTTGACATACAAAGAAACTGGAATAAATCCTAAATTTGAAAAGTACTTAGACCTGGTAAATAAGTACAGGTTACAATCTCTTGAAAACAGAAGAGTTAACTTTCCTACACAAACTCTTGCACAGTAAAATCGACTCAGAAAGCGTATTATCTGAATTAGGGCTGTATGTACCGCATAGAGTAACTCGACCGCGTAATGCTGTCTTCCACCTTTCGGCCCAAAGAACTAAAGCAATGGACATATCGCCTATTAGCAGAATATGCTCATTATATAATTGTATACTTAAAGAATGTCCTGAGATTGATATATTTAACCTAAATATGAGATAATTCCATTCTTATATAAAATAATGAATATTTTATGAAGAATATGTTACCATGCAGCTCCAAATACCTATGTTACACCTATGTGTGTATGCAGAAATTGTCATATGTGTGTGTGTTGAACACCACAACTAGGCTATTAACCAGTTGTGTTCAATAAATTAATAAAATGTCCGCAAAAAATTATGCTTCTATTGATCCAAAGCCAATGGTATCCTCGTTATTAATATACCATCAAAGTTATTTTTCATATTCTTTTTTTTCTCCTGTAGTTCGTGAAATTTATATTTTCTGTTGTTCATAAGTTTTTCCACCCCAGTTTGTGAAAGTTATGTTTACTGTAATTTATAAAAGTTTTTTTCCACTGCAGTTTGTGAAAGTTATATTTACTGTAATTTGTAAAAGTTTTTCCATTGCAGTTTGTGAAAGTTATATTTACTGTAATT
>JAGDQP010007240.1:22498-36611 GCA_022664845.1 Lepisma saccharinum
TCATCCCTTTCTTTTTTCCTTCCTTTCTTACTTCCTGCCTTCCTTTCTTCCTTACTTCTTTTCTTACTTCCTTTCTTTCTTCGTCCCTTTCTTACTTTCTTTCTTTCTTTCTTACTTCTTTTCTTACTTCCTTCCTTTCTTCCTTTCTTCCTTCCTTCCTTTCTTTCCTTCTCTCTTTATGGAAAATTAACATGATTTGTTATCGTCCTAAGTTGATATCATCAACATATTTTGCTGGTTGTTCCCGTAACTGCAACACCTCTTCAACGCAACTCTTTTGAATATCTTTTGAGTAAATAAAATGTTGAAAAACAATACCCCTACCTTCATTCTAGGGTACCAGGGTCAATACGAGTATTGTCAAGCAACTTTGCAAGAATTATCGTTCTCGTAACGAAAAATATGGTCATATTTACGACATGTGACGTGTCAGCAGTTACAATAAATGTTGATGCAGCATTGTTTTATTGAGTATTGTTAAATTTACCATATTTTAAAACATATTTTTAACAATACTGTTTTGGTAGGGCGGAACTAACCATAAATTATTGTTGATTTAACTTTATTCACACATTAATTTCTTGCGCATGCGTCCACGGTTACCATACTTCGTGTTACGAGATGAACAAAGAAAATGAGAGCACCGTATTTATCGCCACAACAACATAAAAAATGCAAAGTTAGTGCAAACGCACCAACCTTGACCTTTACGAGGAGTTCCTTATGATAAGTTTGGTGATGCAGATGATGATCAATATAATAACATTAATATTTAAACATGTGAAGATCTTTACGCATGTTTACATTACGCGTTTCTGTTTATTTTCTGTTAATATATTTGTGGCCAACAGATGGCAGCACCAATTTTACAAAGGAAGATTTTAGACACTGGAAGTTTATTATTCTTATACAATCGAGTTATACTTTGCCGAATTAAATCTAGTATTATTGTTTTTATATACTGACATATGATTAAAGAAGTTGCTTAAACGATTTTGGAAACAATGGCACATGAATATTTATTCTTGCATATATTAGTGTGAGTCATTGTTAGAAGTAGAAGACAAACGAATAACCTAGTCTAACTGTGGATTGTTAATGTACTAACGAGGACCCTGAGTAGCATACGGACAGGCGAGAACAGTTCATATACAACCACATTGGATAGACGGCATTCTTCAGTGCCAAAGGATGAAAGTTATTTTAAGATATAGTAGTCATTGCACAGAGACTGATCATCATTTCTCAGTCATTCACCACGACAGTTTCAACCCCCGACATTCACTTCGTTGGACTGACTTATGCCAAGACGCTACTCATCCTACTGACAGCCACTATTCTCTTCAACATGTCTAATCATCATCCAACTGGAAGACATTAGTTTCCACAGCAAGTATATGGACCATCATATCAAGATCCGCCATCTTATTCAGCTACAATCAAAACCAAAGCACAAGGCAAACAAAAACGCAGCACTGACGAGCACACTTTCTCAACCAATGACAATTCTGGACGCTCACCACCATCGAAGAAATCTCATACGTTAAGCGAATCTGACTCCGACCATAGCATGGAACACAGCGACTACGAGGATACTGTCACCGGCACTTCTGTAACTGCAACACATTCTTTCTTGCTGACCAAGTTTGATCCAAAGTTTCAAAATCCAAAACTGCTCTTTCTACAATTTCTAAGATACGCACCTCGAGACATCATCATCCGGATCATTCCTACACGAAATGGCACCATTGTAAAATCTACCGAACCTAATTTAGCCAGAGACAAATTCGGCTTGGAAATCTTTGAACCATCTGCACAATTCGTACGACTTGAAACTCCACATGTAAAAAATCAGCCACCTCCACGTAGACCACCGTTGCTTTCAGTTGTTATACGAGGAGTGAATCCGGATTTAACAGACGAAGATATAGTACAGGAGCTAAAGACCGAAGGACAGACTATCACGAAGTGCATCAGAATCAAAACTCAAACCGGAACACCTAGTTACATGGTCCGCGTCCTCACTCATCATTCAGAGACAATCACAGACCTACTTAAAGCCGGTGCCTTCATATACAGAAAACGATACCGGGTTGAACCATCCCGTTCCCAACCTCCTCTACCTACCAGATGTGAACACTGTCAGATCTAATACCTCAAACTGTCCAATCACCCCTAAATGTGGATACTGTACTGGCCCACACACCACCAAAGACTGCTCTAACCTAAACCAACCACCCAAATGTAATACCTGTAGCAAACAGCACCCCACGTACAGCTTCAAATGCAAAGACAGACCTGAACCTACCCCTGACAATCCCGGACTTGTATTACCACTCCGACCTGCAGAACCCAAACCATCCCAGCCTCCAATCATTTCTCCATCACAACCTATTACAATTGACCAGTTTCTTTCTTTTATTACAATCACCTTACAAAATCTCTACCCTTTTCAAAGAACCAATTTCCTAAGTCAACTTCAATTTGCAGCACGTACAGTTCTCAACATCAACCTACAACCAACCCACTCTGGTCCCTACATCTACGCCCACACCAATCCCCTTGAAACTGCTGTATAACATATGATAGCTCATACCGACCCATCTTTTTCACTTTAATTCATCTCACCTTTCGCCCCCTATAACTGCACCGTCTCCATTAGTGTACAACAAGGGCTCACCTGTCACCATTGTGCTTAGAGTTGCCCCTGAGCAAGAAGATTCACCATCACCTGTTCGTCTAAATGTTTTGTGGCGTGAAATTGCACTTCATCCCCATCATTCATTAGTCATCTTCACCCCAGCTCACGCAAACCAACAAAATGGTTATAAGCAAATGCTTCTAACGTCCAAGTTATGAGATGAAAATCAAGATACATCCCACAGACCACCGCCAATCCTAAAAATCCTCCTCACCGAAACTTCCCTTCCCTATAAAGAGGGCGTAACCCTCTAGTGCTCGCCACCTGGTGGCAAGCAAAAGAGACTTTAGGTTTCTTCAAAAAAAATCCTCTTTTAAGGCCCGAACACTGTAGTCCAAACTTCAAGCCCATTCGCGAGGCGAGGACTTAAGTCTCCCAGCGGGTGTTTTTTTTATTGATATGCGGTGAAAATACTATCACTGCAAAATGTTATTACTACAAGGACAAACTGTTGTAAAAGCGTGCAATACCAATAGATGAAGCTACTACTTTTCGGGTTGATTTATTATAAATTCAACAATAAAGTATTGTTATTTAGCGTATGGTGAGCTGTTGAGAACAACCACACAAGTATTGTTAAATTAGCAAAACCCGCTTAACAATAAATATTTTGTAAATGCAACCATAAAAAGTTTTGGTTTCAAAATAACCCCATTTTATGGTCCCGTTCACCATAATATCGTTATATCTACTATATACATTTTTTGGAGTGTTTCTTTTTCACTGAGTGAGAGCAACTTGTCTTGTCAACTGGTTTTCAACTTTACCCTTTATTCGAGGACCCAAAAATGTAATTGAAATAATATATGTTGACGTAACTACATCCAAATTATATATTTCTAGAACCACAACAGTCATACAAACTACGAAACGAGCTACAATTATTTTCTGCATTCATCTCTCTCTCTCTCTCTCTCTCTCTGTCTGTAATTCTTTATCTCTCTAATTCCCTCTCGATGCTTTGCTTGAACCACGGCCAACCATCTGAATAGGTCGTCATGGTACTCGTCGCCGGATTATCAAAACAAATCCATATAATTCCTGCCTGGATTTGTATTCATTAGACGTTGATGTATTGGGAGGATCAAACTTCGTCAGCGGGAACCAAATATGCTTTAGTCCGGAAGTTATGCTGGTGGTAGTGAGCGGAGAGAAAAGAGCTTTGTATTTAAAAAAAACAAAAAAACATAAATAGAATACTTAACTCCAAAAGGTCGGAGGTCAGGAAACAGGACTAATGTATAAATGTCTAGTAATATACAGAGTATCCCGTAATTTCGTGTACGCCTTTAAAAAAAAAAGTTGAGAGTTGGTAGAAAATAAGTCAACATATTTTTGTTAATTGTAGATACTTCAGACGCATAATACTGTGTTATTGGGTGTATAAGGTACCATTTTTTTCTTCTAAAAAATAGGGTAGGTTAGGGTTGTGGCTTGTACACTCAAATGAAAGAAAATGCCACTAGCGTACTAAAAATACATCGATATACATGAGTTATTGTATGTACTATGTATTACAAAATCTGGATGAAAAAATAATTCAGTCGTATTGATTGGGGAAAATCTTATGATATGTACATTGGTGGATCCAGTGCCTGCGTGCCTGTCAGCAAGAGTCGCCTTTGCTATCGTCTCAACTTGTCTTGCCGTAGTCTGAACATAATAATTAGTACTAGAAGTTGTAAAATTGACGGTTGTAAAATTAAAAAATATGCTGCTGATAGCAACTATTGAGAATTGAATATGAGCAATGATATTACTGCTACATCATAGAAGTTAAATAAATTCCTTTAATATTAATCTTGTTCTGTGCGTACTTGTTACTGTACCAGAGTGAAAGTAGTGTCTTCGTGTTGCACATATGCATGAGCCTTTTTATTGCTGTAATTTTCTGCTACTTTTGTGTGCGTAAGAGTTTAAAATATTTATATTTATTGCAAACAGAAAGATGAAAATCGCGCAGCTATTACAAGCTTTTCCTGTCAAACTCTAGGCAAAAATAAAGAATGTAGCTTGTACACGTCCTCCTCGGTTGTATCTTCGGGACGAACATCACTTTTAGTCATTAATTTACGTAACTTCTTTTTAGAAGAGCTGATCTTAAGTTGTCCCCAGAGCAGAATTTTCTACTACGATGTTTTCTGGTCATTATTTCTTTCGGAAACTTTTGAAAAATAATGTACTTAAGAAAATGTACGCTTTCAACACCTCAAAAACTTTTCTTTCGCGATTCAATTGAATCAACTTTTGTTCACTTCCCGCATATTTTTTTACTTTGACCCCTTTTTTACCTTTTTTTCTAGAATTTTTTTTCATTTCTCCCCCCCCCCCCCCAAAAACACACACAAATTGGAGTACATCAATGAGCTATTTTGGTGTTTTTAGTAAAGATATCGTCAACGTGGATTATTTGGTTACGAGCATAGAGTTAGAAATATAATAGAAGTAGCGTGAGGCTGTTTTCTGGGCGAGGGGAGTGAAACCAAGAGCCGAAAGGGATACACTTTCACCACATTGACAGGCCCTCTATAACGAGTATTGCCTTCTCATTCTTTCTTATGGGAAGAGAAAGTTGATAAGTAGCGCGTATGTCAGATGAAACCTCCAAAATAACTATCGTTGTTTAAAAAGGTCGATGTTTAGCAGAGAATTGACAATTGCAAAATGCTTGAAAATGCCCCAGATGTGTTGTGCTGTACATTGTAGTCACACGACAGGAATGCGCGTTTCAAATGTCACCGGCTGACCCACAGCACTCGGTATAGAGGAACTCTAATGAGACCACACAATATGGCTGCCGCTGAACCGTAAATTTGGCTTCATGCATCGTCATGAAAGCTCTATTTTATTCCTAACTTTATAGGTACGTGGTTACTTTGAACAAACCTAACAGATCAAGATTTAGCAAGTTTTATTGGTTGTTCTTAATTACAAGCTAAGTAGCGATCCATCTGAGACGATTTAATTAAACTTAGTTATACATTAAAAAATTAGACGGGGCCTATTTGGGGGACTGTACATATATTCAACCGCCAAGATTCAGCAGCGAGCATCGTATTTGGATGATCAATGTTCAGTTGGAAAAATTGCGGCGAGACATTTCCAACGACGCCTCAGCCACCTTTCTAGTTCTAGTAACTAGTTCCTGAGTTGAAAATTCCCCCTCTTCGCATCTCGGGCCCGTCTCTGTAGTTTAGATTAGCTACTCGGGTTTGAACTCATCTCACCGAGGACTCTGAAATGAAACCTCAAACATCTTCATAGCCCTAGTAGTTCCTGAGTTAAAAGTAACACCCCGGAACTCGAAACCCGCAACTGCGATCTGGATAAGAATGAATGATATACATTGAAACTAGATCCCTGCATTTATGCCCAATCTTGACCTGGTTCGGCTCTGATTCCACATGCACTCTTTCCGGCTTTACACGAAAAATCCGGCAGCCCTGAGCTAATGAGACAAAGAAAGTGGATTACGAACCCAACTATCAACTTTCCGACCGGCTCGGTCAGATTTTTTGTCAGCATCGGATCGATCCAAAAATAGTAGATATAGAATCGGACCGGGCCGGGTCCGAATGCAGGGTTCTGGTCTAAATTCATCTCGTCAAGCCTTTTCAATGACACCCCAAGCACCTTCATTTGTTCCTAAGTTATAACTTCTGCCGTCTATCTCCAGAACAACCCCTGCAATGTGTATGATCCATGCGGGTTTGAATTCGCCTCTCCGAGACCTTTCTAATGAGACCTCAACCACCTTTCTAACCCTAGTAGTTTCTGAGTTGAAAGTTCTCGACAGGCGGGCGGAGCGATTGTGTAGGGTTTCACAGAACTTGCTGGTCAAGGCTAAAAATACATAGAAATTTTTACAACCCAATAATATACAATTTTACCACAAATAGAGCCCAACAGTAAGAATGTAGAGATCAATTTTTGAATAAAATCTGGAAACGTTGTAGATAAAGATACTCGGGTGTTGCGAACGAAAGTAATTATCTGGTAAAACTTTGTAAACTTTAGTTTTATATGGGCCAGTCTAGTAACTTTGGACTTCGACCCGGCACGATTCGCCCTTTAGTTGTTAAAATCCACACCCAGACCCCTTCCGGGACTCGAACCCGGGACCTTCGAGCCGATGGTCTACGGCCGCAGACTGCTCGGCCACCCGGCCGGCTGTAATTATCTGGTAAAAAGTGTAAAAGTAATTTTAAATGTATAACTTAATTCGAAATTCTCCTGGAAACTACTATTCTAGGACAAGCGCTATAACTAGACAACTGTTCAGACAAAAATCAGCAGAGAAGGTATGTATTGGGTTGGTGTGAATGTAATGACCGCCCCAGGTGCGTCACACCCGAGGGTCTAAAAAATGAAAACCACATTTCCTGATAAATCGAAGCAGTCGTCGTCTGCAGCTATCGCTCAGTCAATAATTGAATTGCATGGCGAAAGAAATCTGGAGTCTGCGATACGAAAAAATCCTCAACTGCATGTTGTACCGCCCGATCAGTGAAGGTCTTCCCTGCCAAGAAGTGATTAAGATGCCGGAAGAGATGGTAGTCAGTGGGAGATATATCGGGGGAATACGACGGGTGAGGGAGGCTTTCATACTGCAACTCATGGGGAGGCTGTACAGCTCTTTGCGCGACGTGTGGGCGTTCATTGTCATGCAATATGAGGACACCGTGTCTGTTGACCATTGTTGGATACTTGCGGACAAGTTTAAGGTGCATTTCATGGAGTTCAACACTGTAACAATCTGCAGTGATGGTTTCACCTCGTCTGAGAAAGACATGACGGATCAGACCCACCATAGAGCACCATACCCACACCTTCCGTGGGTGGAGACACCCTGGACGTTGATCACGATCACACCATTGTCCTGACCGTTTACGATTGTCAAAGCAGATCCATTTTTCATCTGAAGTGACAATCCGATGCAGGAAACCTTCCCGCTTATTCCTTACATTCGGAGAACTGCACACCTCCAGACGGCGATTCTTGTTGCCCGGTGCCAACTTATGTGGCCCCACATGAATCGCACGGAGCCGCCGACTGACCAGTTGTATGGTGTATGCCTAACTCGTCTGCAATGACACGAACACTTTCCCGATTGTCTGATTCCACGGTATTCCTGAGATGCTCATGCGAACATTGGTGGGTTCTCACGGAGATCATTTTACAATGTTGTATCACCGGAACGAAATTTGACAAACCAACAGCGAATGACAAGCCAACGGCGCAGTTTGAATTCATAAAGAAAAATCCATCGTGATAGTGTGTCGTCATCCATGGTGCACTTTCATACAACCCTGTTCAACAACACACTGCCTCCTGACTGTCTGGGTACCTCAGCCTGTTTGCTGGACATAATATAGAGTTTGTGACGTTAGACGCGTGACCCCAGTCGATCCTTGTGTTGTGTTTCTGAAGTGTGTTTCCCACCAAGCGTCAAAGCGGTCATTTCATTCTCAACAGCACAATATTAACTCACGTTAAGGAACGAGCAGCCCTAAGAATAATGATATTTTATGTTCTCTCAACAACAATCCTTCTTTTTGGCACAGTGTGAATAACGCTCTTGTCAGGATATGCACTCATTATATTTTACGATTAGTATGATACAACAATGGACAGTAGATGGCGAGAGTATATTTTAAACTGCTGACGCATTAAACACTGTGTACATAGTTAAATTATGGTAATATATAACAGACATAATATAATATTAATACAGTTTTCTGAGAAAAAGTGTGTATTGCTTTTCCTGTCGGCAGTTTCGTTAAGTTTGTATCTGTACAATTCTCTGACCAGTTGTCGTTCGTATTCTATGTAACGTATAAATACACAACGAGGGTTTCAATGTGCAAGGAAATGAATATACAACTTCGTTAGGCTACGGTTTTCTTTGCTTTGACCTTTGATAACTACAGTCTGCAAAATAATGTTAATTACTTATATAATGTAACAGTGACGGACCCAGAGATGGGGCCCAGGACTAGCAGCTAAATCTCGGATGTTAGTTTGACGTAGGAGACGGAAGTTGTGACCGATCATGGGCGAAGATATCCGAAGAAGGTAGTCGATCTTCGGCGAAGGATCCTCCTAATCAATGATGCGAAATTTGAAGTCTTACTTCTATTTTGTTTATGTGAATTATTCTTCGAAATCAAAACAAAAAATCCCTTTTTAAAAGTCAAGATTGTTGTGAACCAGGAGACATTTCATATTTGAAGCGTATGCGCGAACAAATGTCTAAGTGACATTTTCAAATAAAACAAAAATCACGAGTATAAATTTATATATAACAGGAAAAATATGAGGCATAAAATATTTATGCTTTGTACAAAAGCGGACTTTAGTCTAACATGTCTTCGTGCAAAGTATGAATATTTTATGCCTCATAATTTTCCTGTTATACATAAAAATGTACTCGTAATTTTTTTGTATTTGAAAATGTCAGACGTTTGTTGCGTCTTAATTTTATGGACAAAAATTAGAAGTGAACATTGAACAAGGCAATTAGGTAAGTGAATAAATTTTGCGCATCATTATTGAATGCAATGAGGAATTTTTGGTGCAAATCATTGAAAAAAATAGCCTCTACAGTTGTTTTTATTTTTAAGCTATCGAAGTATTTGACAAAATACTCAGAATAAATTTTGTTAGATTCCATAACTAGGTTCAAAGGTAGGAACTGATTTTGCAGCTGAGAAATATTTCTAAAACTATTACGAACTTAGAAACTAACACATTACACGCGGATATTTTCCTAGCAAAATTTATCCTCGAGTGTCTTGTCAAGTATTTCCACAACTTAAAACAAACAAACAAAAAAAAACCTGTAGAGGCTATTTTTTCAATGGTTTGCACAAAAATAATCTTAATTTCATTCAATAATGAGGAGTAAATTTTATTCACTTAGGAGAGGTAGGGGTAATTAGGATCAGGGGTAATTGGGATTAAGGGAATTTCAAGATCATTCTGTGACAGGTAAAAAAATTGACCATGCTAATATGAAGTCTGACGAATATTTTACATGTGTATTTTTTAAGTGAAAATGTGTGCTCCTATAGAAGTAAGCACGGTTTTCCCAGAACACCAAAAAAAGTGTCGTTCGCAAAAGTGAGAGTGTTTTGGTTAAAAATGTTGTGTGGGGAAAATTGTAGGCATATTGAAATATAGCTTTGGTTTTAAATTGAGAAAAATGTTGGTTTTGAGAGTGAATTGTTGTCATGCAACAGATGAAGCATAATGTTAATAATGTGTACGATTCTAACTCCCCCAGAAACAGCATTTGTGAGGTAAATGGGATCACAGAATTTTTGGTGTAAGGGCAAATGAGATGGCATATTTTATTGTCTATTGAAATCAAATTGTGGTGTAGAATACATTTTTTACACGCTTTTTATTAACTTACTCTGTAATCATGTTTCATCTCTGATACAAATCTTGTAATTGATTTTTAACTCACTTTTCATCATCCGATTTCTTTAAAATTTTGTAAACTTGCTTGTTTCCGATGACAATACAATATTCAGTCATTAGATATACGACAGAATAATCCAGGTAACTGTAATTAATTAATGAAATAATTATTTAATATGGACTTCTTTATCCTAAAATAAATACTAGCTCGCAACGGTGTTGGGTTTTGACTGGTTGCAGAACGCTTTAGGATTTGGGTGTGCGAAGCTCTTAATATAGAAAAAATAATAATTAAAAGCGGATTAAAAAAAGCACGCTTTTTTAAGCAAAGAACAATGGACTGAAAAGTAAAAAATAATAAATTTATGAAACGGAAAACAAAAGCGTGGGTGCTCTTGCTTACCTTCATAATATCTACCACGCTTTTATTTTCCGATTCATAAATTTATTACTTTTTACTCTTTAGTCCATTTCTTTTTGCTTTTTTAAAATCCTTTTTTAATTATTTTTTAAAAAAGTCTTTCCGTTTTCAGATTCTATGAAATACCCTTGGTTTAGTTTACTTTACTACATATTTTGTGTTAGCAAACAAATTATTTTACAATTTTCTTTTGCGTTTATGCCAAATTTTGTTTTGTTTTTAGGTAGAAGTGAAAATTCAACACTTTCAATGTAGCCTAAATAACATTTTTCTCCTTTCCAACATGTGGATTTTGACTGTACAATTTTGTTTTGTAGGCAGAGTGTAAAATATATGAATATTGCAAATCCTTTAAAAAACGTGTTTATCCAGCGTATTTCTCTTTCCAATACTATATCTCAGCGAATAGGTGTAGCTCTAAAACCGAATATGTCTTGTTGTAAAACCCACACTGAGTGCTTCTAATCCCTTTTATTCGTGACTGTTTACCACTGGCTGTATAAGAGAAAAAATACTATCTTTTACACCGGTGTATTCTTACCGGTTGAGATTGGCGAATAAGCTGACCGCACCTAACCTCCCCATGGCCACTAATTTAAGATAATCTACGAGAAAATGAAAGAAAGTAATTATTAATAATAAATATGAACATTTAAAAATATATTTTGAAAGAAAAAAGAAGAAAAAAACTTACCCCTGCCGGGATTCGAACCAGGGATGTTTTATTCAGTAAACTGCACCGCGCTATGACCATGGAAACGATGGTGTGGCTGTTGTATTTACATTTCACGGGTTACGTAACAAGCCACTAGTGACGCGTTCTTGCAACTTCCGTTTAAAATTCCGACAGCGATATATTATTCACTTTGTGGAGCACAAACTCTCAAGCTCCAAAGGAAATGTCCCTCATTTTGTGTCTAAGTACAAAATCATGAAAAACTCACATAAAACTCGTTCAAACACTATAACAATTATTCTAATTGTCAGTAAAGTTTAAAATAAATAGTTAAAACAGCATTACATGGTGTCTCTTTTTAAAGATAAACATCAAAATATGAACAAAAATTCATTAACCACAAAAAATATTCATACAAAAGTAACCAAAACGTACATTTGTTACAAAACATATATAAAGACAAACTTAGTATCATGACATGGCGTTTTCCTTATTATTCAACCTTCTGTGAAACATGAAAAGAAAAGAAAGAAGAAGAAAATATGGCAAATAATTTAGCCTCCAACAGTCCCTTGTTTGATTGATCTTCTTCCTTCAGCTACTCCAAGTGGATTTGACGCCATCATTATCGAGTGCGTGTGCTTGTCACGTTTTGTGAAGTAGCTGTTATGAAGCCATCAATCAACATCTTGAACAAGGGAGATAATAGAACAGACTCCATTTTATCCTTCGTTTATGAAAAAAGGAGGGAGAAAATGAAAGAAAACGTAAGTAAGATGGCTAGGAAGTAAGTGAGATGAAGAAGGCTATCACAATAGCCTTTCACAGCTAAGGGTAGCACATTCGTCACATCAATCTTTGTAAAAGATGATGGCAACGTTCGAAGCTCACTCACTATACGTACAGAAGAAAGTGATGCTGGAAGTAGGCATATACAAACATAGACACTCATGAACCATCAAAACACACAGACGTGCTGTACCTAAATAATATGTGTTGAAAATAGGGTAATTTAAGGAGAGATGGAGTGTCTTTAAAAATGATTGCAGAGAAACTGGTAGTCTAAAAAAAGCATTTCTTTTGTAGTGATGTAGTGTGGTGAACGTAGAAAATAATATGCACGTTTATTTTTTCTGTTCTCCAGGAGAACTCAAGTAGGGATGATGTTCCATCAAGGAAAACTACTTGAAAAAAGTATTTAATTTTCCTTCTTGTCACTTTCTCTTTAACAGGATGCAGGAAAAGAAAATCTATTTCCACAGCTGGAAATTGAGTTTTTTTTTTAAATTTAGGGAACACAACAAATTCCCCCCCCCCCCCTATGAGAACTGCTGCTTCAAAAAATAAGTAAGGGGGAATGCTGAAAAATTTTCCCTATCAAATAGCGTATTGTAAACAAAATGGAAAAAGAACGAAGAAATATTTTTGTATGGGAACTGTGCTTTACAAAAAGATAAAAGAAAAAAAAAACATGAAAAAGGGAAGAACGCAGAAATTTTTTTCTTCCGGGAACTGTTGTTTTGTTGATTTATTATTAACATCCTAAATAAACTGGTGAACTTCTAAGGACCAAGCCTTCAGTTTTTGTTAAAGTGGGCACCGAACCACTACGTTCAAATGAATCCCCAGCGGGAATTGAATCCGTGACCACGCACACAGAGAGCGAGCGTGCTAACCTTTTGGCCACCCCGAGGTCCTGGGAACTGTTGGTTGCAAAACAAAAACGGTAAGAGAAATACAGAAACTTTTCCTACGGAACTGAGGATTGCAAGAAAAAGAGGAGAACGCAAAAAAAATATTTCCGCCTTGGAACAGCGGATTACAAAATAAAAAGGATGGTAACGTCCTATTTCCAGCGAATTTGAATTTGAATTTAATTTTTAAGGCCTTTATGCAACTTTGGACCAGAACTAATGGACGATGAGGAAATAAAGAAGGTGAAATCATTGGTGGAATGAAGAAAACGGGAGAGAACCTCGAGAAAACCCACGCACACAGTGTTTGTCCACCTCAAAGCCCACATCGCATGAGCAGTGATAGAAGCGACGACACCAAACGCCAGAGGTGAGCGCTCAAACATTGAGCCATCACGGCCCAATTTCCAGCAAATTATGTTTGTCAAAGTAGTAGAACTATTAACTTCATTATTGCAGTAATGCAAAAGAAAATAAAAAAAATAAACTTCTCGTGCTTATGTGTCCGATGCCACTTCGTTTTCGAGATATTGAGTTTTGAAATTGGAGCCCAAAGTCGACGATGTAATCTTGTAAGCATCCTACTTCCAGAAGAATACATTGTACGAACATTTTGTGTAGAATGTGTTCTCGATCCGTTCTTTTATTTCTTTACCAAGGAAGTCCTTTACATAATAAATGCTTATCAAGGGGTATTAAACAAAAAGTTTTCAAGAGGACAAGTTTACAATATTTTAATCGTGTATCTTTTCAAATCATGTACTTTGGAAACCCTCTAAACCTATTATTAATAGTAGTAGTAGTATCTGTTACGTATTAGCATACGTAATAAGCAAAAATGAGGTCACGGAAGAAATAAAAAATCGTTTAGTATCTGGGAACGCATGTTTCTATTCAGTAAAACAACTTCTAACATCGCAATTAATATCAAGGAAATTGAAATTGAAAATATACAGAACGGTTATTCTGCCGGTAATACTTTACGGTTGCGAAAGTTGGAGTACGACCCTAGCAAATGAACGTAAATTACGTGTGTTTGAAAATAAGGTTTTGAGAAAGATATACGGGACGAGATGACTGGAGAGTGGAGGAGACTGTATAATGAAGAACTCCACGGACTGTACGATTCATCATATGTTGTAAAAATAATGAAATCGCGACGACTAAGGTGGGCAGGCCATGTAGCTCGGATGGAG
>JAGDQP010007240.1:36711-68295 GCA_022664845.1 Lepisma saccharinum
ATAATGAAGAACTCCACGGACTGTACGATTCATCATATGTTGTAAAAATAATGAAATCGCGACGACTAAGGTGGGCAGGCCATGTAGCTCGGATGGGGGGAAACAAAGATTATATTCTATCCTGGTTGGAAGACCGAATGGAAGGAGACCATTGGGAAGACCGAGACGTCGTTGGGAGGACAATATTAGAAGAGATCTTCGAGAAGTAGGTGTTCGTGATGAAAACTGGTTTGATGTTGCCCAGGATAGAATCCAATGGCGAACGTTTGTTACTGTGGCGATGAACTTGCGAGTTCCATAAGCCATAGAGTTAGTACATAAAGTACCTATGCTAACATTTAATGTATCTTTCTATTCCTTTTTGCTTTGTTTTATATATACTGTATTATCCAACTTCCTTAGTTTGTGTGTTTCATAAAGAATGACTGTCAAAAATAATGAGAGAATAAAAGAACACATTATATCAATTGCCTCTGTACGACACTGGTAAGCTAACTTTCCTCAATATTGAATCTAACAACAAGAAGAATATACTTAATTCAATAGAGCCTAAAAGCATGTGAACGATTGTGTTTACTTCCCTACGACCTGAATATCATTTGATTTTGTTTATACTCACTTGGTAAATGTTCATTGTCCACAATCAATAATAACAACAATAGTTAGAGTGAATAATACACGTTGAGTGTAAATAATCAGGTACCCATTTTGCATTGAGTACTCCACTTAAAACTGTTCGTATTGTGTCTGATATATAATCCACATTACACAAAATTCAAAAGCAAACATTATAATTAATGAATGATACCACGCATGCACATAAAACGTTAGTTGAAGGATGATATTTTAGTCATATGTTATGCAGATGTGATATATAAATGGTTGGAAGGCAGCAGCTTTTACAGAACAATTTTAGATGTTAAATTGTACCGTATTTTTTTATACACGAAAAGATTAATAAGCAAAGAGTAACAGGAACTCATCTTAGAACAATCAATCTCATAACTACACCGTCACGAGTCCAACAAACTTTTCTCGGAGGATATACAGTGAAAACTGGGCATGAGTTTCTTCAGGTTTTTTTTTTTTAAAATCGTTTTCAAACTTGAACATTTTAAACTCTGAGAGAGGTGATACCCTTCCATTAGGAGACTGGTGGATTACTGCATCTCGGCGACACATATCCTTCCCGCGTTAGGTTAGACCTAAATTAAAGTTAGGGCTGCTTGTCTTAGGTTAGTGATGGTGGAACACACAATAAAGCACGTGTTTCAATTGGCTACTAACACAAATCGCAAGCAACACATCACACTTGCATGAAAAGCAGCCCTTACAGAGTGAGGTTGAGGGTCAAGCTGCATTACGAGGGTGATAGACAAGTTACTAAGTCAGGGTGACAAAAAAAGCTTGTAAAGTGAAATGCAACGCGAGGACAAGAGTCAAGCTACATCAGTGTGAGGCCCAAATTACAAACTGGGGTGAGGGTGAAGTTACAACGTGAGGGTAAAAGCAACATTGGAACTTAAGGTTAAGTGTAATAAATCACTGCTAATAACTTATACTGTCGTTGTTCTGGTTTAGTCCTTACATAATCGCTGTGCGGTCGAGTTTATACATATTGAAGATTAAAATATCTCACGGTCGGTCTTGTGGATCGCTTCGATGTTTGATGGACTGAACACATTACCTAAATAAAACATGCCCAAAAGCTACATCGTAGTGGGACGACGTCTGAACTTGTTTAAGAGTTCTTTGCCCGCAAATGTCACGGCGCTTAAAGCAGCCAAAACAATCACAAGTAATTGCTCCAAACCGTCTAACTAAAAACAAAGGCGATATTTATTCAGAGGGTAAAATTATAACATAAGATTAAACTACATCATTCCTCTCCTTTGATCTATTACAGGTGAAACACGATGTCATGATGAGAGTAAGGACGAGGGTGAAGATATTACGTCGAGGTTAAGGGTACAGTGATGACTCAAGAATGAAGATAAGGGAGGCTTAACGTAGATTGACATCTATAGATGCTTTTGTGATTGCGGAAGAAAGGAATCTCTGGGAAAATAAATTCATAACCTAGAAGTGGCGTTCTGAATTGGACAAATTTGCGTCAAAACACTAAAATATTTTTCTTTTTTCACGAAATCGGAAGAGGACATACACACAGTAAAGTGTTTACAGTATTAGCCAAATTATTGGACTCATTAGTTGAAAAGTGAAACAGAAATATCACTTTAGTAGGAATCTCATTTATTAATAGAAAAGTGTCAAATGTAAGTGATTATCTGCTTTTTCATACACAGGTGTTCTCTCAGTACTAAAATATGACAACCTTTGACCTTGATAAGGGTAAGAAAGTCGCGGCATAGAACTAACATGCCTCTGGATCAAGACAGGCATTCTGAGTCATGATGTTACTTTCTAGTTATGCGTTCAATTAACTGCAGTTTGGTCGTAAAGAGCATTGCGTAGATTTTGTTTTTCAGATAATTCCAGATGCTCTCAACACGATTCAAATCTCAACTATTTCCAGGCCATGGAAGCAATTCTATTTCCCTTTCGTCCATGGATCTCGATACGGCAGACGGATCTACTTCTAGTGACCCGAAATTGAAGCCAGCACAAGCCATGAACACCTGGAAGGTGAAACTGATTAAAAAACAACTGAACATCACGTTCCGTACAATAGCTTATTTAAAATATTCCCATCTTCCTCCTCTCTTCCTCAGCTAGATCTTCATCCATTCCTTGCTTCCGCACACCCAGGCTTAGGTCAACCAATAAGACGCAAGTAAATCCCGATTCACCAGGCAAGATTAATCAAAAACCGGCGTCAAGTTGTCCCAGCTTAATTGTATTGGGCCAATCGATCCGTTTCCCGTATCTAAATCCATGCCTTTCGTAAAAGAAAAGAAAGAAAGAAAAGTAAAAAGACGATTAAGTTGACTGGCGTCTCAATGTAGAAAGTCCTATTTTCGGAAGCTTGCAAAAGCAAGATGAATCGAGTGTACAATAAAAACAAAACCCTGTACCTGACTTACCCAACCTCCACGTACCCTTGGTCACTAATTTTATTAAATTTCCTAATGTGTGTATACATATAAAAGTGAGAAAACGTGATTTTCCTTAAAAGAAAATACAAACAAAACCACACCAGGATTCGATTCCGGGTACTCTGTATTAGTTTTCCGACATGCTACTAATACACCAACCAAATCAGCAACTGGAAATCAGCTGCTTGTCAGTCTTATTTACGGTTAAGGAGTAATATTTACCATTTAAGGAGTAATGCGCCTGCGCGAGAATGGCTCACCTTAATAGGACTTTCTGTATTGAAACACTACTGTTGCGGCAGATATGACGTTTCAACATACAAGAGTTGTTCACAGTCCTAGGCAACAGAAATTAAATTAAATCGCTTTCAAAACAATATTTTAATGTTAATATATTCCCAATGAATCTAATAATTTGGCTAATACTGTAGGCATAGGGAGGTTTTTTGGTTTCATTTCGTTTACAGGAACTGCGATTATCCTAATTTTTGTACGAATCTATGCTATCAGTCAGAGGAAATCGATTAGCAACGGTTCAATTCACCGGAAGTGAGCCGTTTCCGAGATATAGCTACTTCCGGATTTACGAAATTTAACTGACGCTATTGCACAATGCATTTAATTTAATTGGAACCCTAGAGTTTTCTAAATTTCGGGTATATTTTCGTCTTAACTCGAAGAGGTATTCGGAAATCCAAAGTTAAATTCTGAATTCTGAATTTTCGAAATTTCAACATTCCGAAATCCCTATTCTTAACAGCCCTAGACCCTAATAAATTCTTTTAGGGTCATATGTTTTTTATTTTAAATTTGCAAAAGTATCTATCCCATGTAAAAAGACGACACAATTATAAAAATAAAGAAATATGCCTAAGAAGTATAATTTCGGTTTATTGTAGGAAACGAGGGACGTTGTCCGCAAAATGAAACTATTACTAATTTCATTTTTTTTATTTCTTTTTTAAAGTGTTAATTACATTTTATATTGGATAGATATTTTTGCAAATTTATCGTAAAACTTTTGTCCTTAAAAATGTGTATTTCCAGTGCATTAAACCACAACTCATCGAGTCAGTGTAGGGCGTGTTTGGAATTCCGCTATGAACATCAGAATTCCGGACTTGGAATGTCATTTTTTTAAATTCGGAATGTCAGAATATCGAAATTTCGAAAAGTTTGAATTTCGGAATCCAAAAATTTCCGAATACTGGAACTAACTTCACATTTCCGAACACCCCCTACTCATCTCTTCGAGTAACTTCTTCCGAACTAACTTCTTAAATTGAAATATCCCGGAAATTTAGAACACTTTGCGACCTGGGTTTGAATTAAATGAATTCGCGACGCGGTATATATATATATTCGGAAGTGGCCATATCTCGGTTACTTTCGGTGAATTACTCGTGATTGATAACATAAATATTCGTTCAAAAAGTAATGATAATCACGAGCCCGCTAAACGATATTCAACCGGTTATTTGATTGCTGTATGACTAGAAAAACGAACGAGTAGTTGAAAGGAATAGAAACCTCGGAAAATGACAACAACAGTTTTTGAAGAAAGTTCCAATCAAAATTTTAACATTCAAACAGAAAAATAACATGTTAAAAGAAATTTAATAACCTGAAATACAGAATATAATATTCATTCATGAAGCTTTCCATTCACAAAGTTTATGTCTCCACCTGTGCTCATTCAGGCTTTGTTGGCATGTGCACAAGACAGCTACTTCTAAATCAATAAAAATGACGTCACAGTGTCGCAGCTGATATGAAAATTCCTTCTTCTCTTCTTGAAAAATGGAAAATAATCTGTGACTCTGCGTTTTGTGTCGTGGGGAATAGTCTGTGTCATCGAAAATTATTTTTTCGCTGACAATTTGAGAAGAAATGTTTCTTTATTTCCTTTTTCTATTCTGATAGAATATTAAAGGAACATTTCAACTTCTTCGTTCAAACTTTATGGATTTATGTGTATTTCGTTTCACGACTTTCTCCACAGATAGGGGAAGCGATCGGAGAAGGTCCCCACAGATTTTATTTTAAAGTACCATCCAATGACCTCTATCTAAAAGCGATACTGACTGACTGCTGCCATTGAAAATTTCATAAATATGTGAAGCCAAAGAGCGGAGGGCGGAAGGACACGTAATATCATTTGTCCACTTCCAGTATAAATCAGTATGAACCAAATTTTCAGTTCTAGCCCAGTTTTTTACTCTTGATATCGCTGTGCGGCTCGTTTTTTATTTGTCTTAATTCTTGCAAAAAAACAACTTAAATATTATTTGCATGATTTTTTATATGCAGAGAACGGTAATAAAACTTAACTCAAAAAACGGGCACATTGGATTCGACTGGAAATGGACAAAAGTGTTTCAATATTTGCTCTGGCGTATATCTTTCCACATTAAGCAGTCGCTACAGTATCGTTACGTAGAGCTCGATGATACCAAAGAAAATATTAATAAGTGAATGCTAGAAGTTCTCACGTATACCTGCGGCCAGTCCTGGTGCCTGGTTTCTAACCAAGGATGTTCTAATAAAGTATATGCGATTTTGGCAAGAACATGAAGCCAAACGTCAAAATCCAGTTGCCCACTTACTCCAATGAAGAACACAGTTTTTGCTTACAAAGATGGCAACATGCTCTCTAGTTGTTCGCTAACCAATCAGGTACATCACCTTGGTCGATGCTCACTTGCTTTTTTAGCCTCATTCTTTCTCTGCGTATGAGATAGTACAAGCAAATCCTCTATTAGAACATCCTTGTTTCTAACAAACCTACCGTCATTCTTATCAATGCAACTGAACTCCTCCTCCTCTTTTACTTCGTACAGACGAAAATGGATATAAAATCAAGAGAAAAGAAAACAAGTTTAGAAGGCAAAGATGAGATTAAGAGCAATCTATTTCTAAAGAATAAAAAAGACTATAAACCAATACAGAAGGTAAACAATATTAAATTTATTAAATATTTTTTATGAAACATAAGTATTGTTATGGTCGAAAACTTCATTGACATCTTAGCCAATGAAAATTGATATTTTCCCGCCAATGGCTTTTCTCGGCGGTATCATGTGATCATCTGACTTGTGCTGCCATCTGACGAGTAGTCCGGAGGACGGGAATTTTTGTATACTGTGCACACTGCACAGTATAGCAAAATTCCCTTCTTTTTATTTTCTTCGATGGAACCATCAAAACATTCATTCAATAGAGATGAGAGAAACTTACGAAATGTACAAGTAAGTACACTTTTTTAAAAAAAATTGGATTCTAGAAATACGGTACGCGAGAACGCTATTAGCTTCCGTGCGCGATCTTTAGTATTTGTACTTTAGGTGGATTCTATGATGTTTAAATTCAGAAGTGACTATTGTACTTAGTCATTTTTAACCAATATGACAAGTACTTGTACAAAAAAGATATTACATTTTTTTTTTTTACAAATTTAAAGAATGACCTTAATGATATTATTGTTTACTAGTGTCTTCTTGTAAGGTAAGGTAATGTGGTGATATTTTTATATTAAATTATTTTCTGTAAGGAAAATAACAAAATATTTTTGTTAAACTATATTTATTTACTGAAACCATCCTTCTAGGTAACGTTTTCCAATAGTTTACTAAGACACAATAAACATACAGTAATTGAAAACTTTGGTAAACTTTATTTTGTATAGGCCAGTCTGGTAACTGCTGACTTCGACCCGCCTCAATTATCCATCACGTTCGAGTTAAAAGACACCCTTGCTCCTGCCGGGACCTTCGAGTCGTTAGCCTAACGCCTTAGACCGCACGGCTACCCGATAGGCATACAGTAATTGAAAAACTAATGAAAACAACACTAAATGGTGAGGTTATTTGGTGATAATGTGTAGGTTATTTGGTGATAATGTGTAGGTTATTTGGTGATAATGTGTAGGTTATTTGGTGACATTATGAATTTTTAACCAGAACTTTCCCTAATCAAATGTACATGAAACAAATGTATCACTCTGATCATTAGACGATTTTTCACAAAAGTCGTCGCACATGAACATGGCTATGTCCTCGCCAATCTCCTGTACATGACAGTTGTTATGGAATGGTTGCATAAAAAAGTTACACTGAATCAGCTTGCACCTGTCTTGCTTTGGACATCTTGTGAATACCAGAATCTACATTTTTTATACAACCAGGCATCATCATGCTTGTCTGAAGAAGTGACGTTCACTTTCGAAAGTCCTGAAGAAAATTCATATGTTTTTTCACAGTTTTAGATAAGGCTCACAGGCTTAAAATTGACTGAAACATCATTATAAGGTCTGTACTAAAACACTGATGGAGTTTGAAACTTTTCTGCCCTTGAAAAAATATTACAGATTCTTGAACAAAGAATGGGAAGCCGTTCAGTCTACGGCGGTAGGCCAATGACCCGAAGGTCCCGGGTTCGAATCTCGGCAGGTGCATGGGTGTGAATTTTAATGGCTAAAGGCGGGCCCTTTACTCGACTGACCCATATAAAAATAAATATTAAAAAAAGCTTACAGAATGGGAAATTGAAAATAAAAATTAAAACATCTTCCATGGAATTCACTTAATATTAACGTACCGGTAAATTACAACACAAAGTTTCTCTTTTTAAGTTTATGCCAATGACTGATCTTTGTTACAGAGAGTGGATTGAAAATCGATGTCATACCATGAAGGTTAAAGTGGTAATACGCAGACCTCGCGATAGCTTCGAAAGGGAATGGACTTTTTGGTGACAGGTCTCGCAAGAAGTATCACCAAATAACCTTTCCGATAGCCTATATTATCCCCAGCCTTATATCATGACATTATATTGAAGATAAATATACGAAGAATGGTCACACATTTGAAGCTTAGGAGTAATAATATGAAGGGATTGCATTTAAAGACCACAGTAAAACAATATGTTTTGTCCATTTTGTAGATTCTACAGGGAAGCGTTGTAAAAGTTCAAAATTAGCGTTGCGTACAGCAGCAAAATAAAGATTTGCATGTAGGAGACGGACTCTATGTATGATAGGCAATTCCAAGATCTAACTCATACAATTCTTATCTCAATTTTGCCAAAAAATAGACAAAGTTATTATTTTCCTCTGTTCTTCATTTGTCTTTCAGAAGTACGACAATTTCGCTTTCGTCAGTGACATTATGAACTCACTGCGTTTTTTAATGTTCTGAAGATTCAATCTGGAAATTTTAAAGAATAAACTTAAAAAAAAAATCATTCTTTTATAAAACAAATATACTTAAAAGCTTACCATCAGGTAACACATGTTTCTATTCAGTTCAGAAATACCTAACTTCGCGATTAATATCAAGAAAGCTGATATTGATATTACCTGTATACAGAACGGTCATTTTGCGGGCTACGAATACTTTATGGCTCCGAAAGTTGAAGTACAGTCAGGGAAAAATATATTGCGAGAACATAACTTGCAGTATTTTATTTAACTTACATGGTATGGACTAGATAGGCATCTATGGCCTGATCCTGTTACTTGCAGTCTCTCAGACATGTTATGGCTTAAGCATAGCTGAGAGTCTGGCCCCACAACAAAAAATTGAATTAAAAAAACTAATTTCCGTGACTGTACGATCCTGGCAGAGGAACATGAATTCCGTCTGTTTAAAAATACGATTTTAAGAAAGATATACGGGTCGAAATGGAATGATATGACCGGAGAATGGAGGAGACTGCATAACAAAGAACTCCACAGATTCACATGACATCATCAGAATCATGAAATCACAACGGCTAAGATGACCAAACTATGTACCTCGAAGGGGTGAAAAACGAAGATTATATTTCATCCTGGTTGGTAAGCCGGAGGGAAGGAGGCCTTTGGGAAGACTGAGACCTTGTTAGGATAACAGTGTTAGAAGAGATCTTCGAGAGGTATATGTTTAAGATGAAGACTGGCATGATGTTGCCCAGGATAGAATGTAATCGCGAGCGTTTGTTATTGCAGCGATGAACCTGTGAGTTCCGTAAGTCATGGAGTTAGAATCTTATCTTAACGGAAAAAAAGCGTCAATGGTAGGTAACCCCAGAATACACTACAGTCTGGAGGATTGCGGAACTGCCAAACGTCTTTCGCAAATCTGAAATTTTGAAAATGGGACTCCGACCATCTTGGATTTCTAAATTTAAGTTTTTTAGTAATTGATTTCTGTATTGTCATCGGTCATACACAAGTGTCAATGCTTCAAGTTGATTAGACAACTGAATACAAGATTTGAAGGTAACAAAAAACCCCGAAGACAGAACATGTTGAAAAATGCGTGCCAGTATTTATAAATTTATCTTTAACTTTTAATTTTATTTTAATTTTTAATTCTTTCATTTTAACTTTTCTATTTTAATTTTATTATTATATTTAAATTTTAATTCATTTCTTAATTTTAACTTTTTAAAATTTGATTATTTTTATTTTACTTTCATCTTTTTTAATTTTAAATTTTAATTCTTTACTTTCAATAAAAAAAATTAAAAAAATTATTATCAACACAGTGAATAATAATATGATACACATCGTAAACATTTGCAAACGTCTGGGAAAAGCCCCAGTTTCAGCACCCATTGCACTTATATTCTCCTGTGCGATGAATCTTTGTATACTAATGACAGATTTTTAAAAGATAGAAGCAAGGGAATAGTATTTATGTCAATATACTGGTCCTATGTAAAGCTTTCGTTTCATACGTAACACCTGTTTTATATATATATATATATACACAGTTTTTGGACTTTTGGGTTTTCCTCATTAGATCATTACATTTCAAATGCCACAAATCACAACAAACATACCAGATCCTTTAATTTTTAACTTCCCGCCTTTGGTTTGATTAACTTTTGGAATTTCTGTGTAAATATTATTTTGGTGATTAAAATTAACAGCGTAGAAGAAATGAGACGGTTTCAAAATTTATGTAGTTGATTTGTAATTGTCATTCAGATTTTACATTTAGCGAACTTGAAACTGACTTCCGATTTCTTAAAGAGTTTGTTTTTGTTTTTTTTTTGTTTGGGAATAAATGAATTAGTTTACTTGTGGCCTTTAGACAGATTTATCTCATATCGTAGGATAGGGTTACGAATTTTCGAAATAAGTCGGTCAGGGTGTCATTTGGAGGTACCATTCCGACATTTACACGGTGTGACTGAGAAAAAACCCTGGAGAAACTTCAGTCAGGATGACAGCCGCTGCGAACGTTCTTAGGATCTTCCGATTACTAAAGCAACGCTCTACACTGTAAAAACTGTACCTCCCAATCTTTGGGAATCAATGACTGACCCAGAGATTCATATTTTACCTTCTTTTTGTTTCTATTAATCTGTTCCCGCCCAAGAACTGGGAGGCAAAGAAGCGCCCCCTCTAAACCCAACCCTAGTTACGCCACTGACTCTCAAAAGTTGGGAGTACAAAATTCCAATTTTGTACTCCCAATTCAGAGGTACAGTTTGTACTGTGTACCACCTTTTCTTGCTAGGTTTTGAGGAACTCAATTTTAAATTTAACTAAGACCATTCTTTTTAAATGCTTTGTATAGGTACCGTACGTATTCCATTCTACTTTAACATTATTTTAAGGGGGTTGAAATCCTATTTATTTTGTCGTTCTGTCTACTATTAAGCCTTTTACTAAGTAGTACTACTCAAAATCTTCACAAAATGGCTCTACTCCCACGCAGAGAATAATTAGAAATAAAAAAATGTTAGAATTCTTGTCGTTATGAGTTGATTTTCGTCATCTGATTTCATTGAGGCCACCCCCTCTGTTTAGAGCATACAAATGTTACGTCACAACCACGAACACAGAGGCTGAAGTAAGATTTTTGCACTAATTAGGAAATTTTAACATTCGTGAAAAGATATTTTTTTTTTTAAAAATGTTCAGATTTGACAGAAAAAATTCTCAGTTGAAATAGAGAACCTTTCAGTGTCTCCCTCCAGTGCCCCAATCTTACAGTTTCAGCCCCCTCCTTCTCTTTAGCACTTCCCCCTACTTTTCCAATCCGATCTCTTCCGCCCCCTTCCCCTTCCTAGTCCTTCCCCCCAGTCCATCAACTGACAGTGTTTGAGCACTTTCTCGCGGGCGACAGAACCAGCCCCGTCGAATCCAGGGCCGCGCGACCAGCCAAGGCACAGATCGATAACCCAGGCTGCCGAATAAATGGGGGAAAGGGTTTTTTTTTGGCGGGGGAGACAAGCAGGGTGCAGAACGAAAGTTGGGTGTGGGGGGGGCGGGTAGGAAAAGGGTGCTCATTCCTGGAGTTTCCTTTTTTTTTACAGCAGAAGCAAAATGGTACAGAAAAGAAAAAAAAACAGTAACAGAAGCGGAAAGCATAGGCGTCCTGATACTTGGGATGAAATCGTTGAGCAGTTAAAAAAAAAAAACGAAGAGTAAGCGCGCCAGGGGATCCTTCCTTCTCTCCCCTAAAAAAAATAATCTGTTTCTTTTTCTGCAAACAATCCTATCACATTTCTGACCAACATTTCTCCCTTTTTCCGTTCTTTCTTTGTGTGAAATTGGTAAACAGTATTCGGTAAGCATACCAAACGACCAATAAACATATTGAAAAATCCCTCTGAACGAGGTAAAATTTAAAAGCGGGGGTTAAAAAAAGCTTACATGCCTCTAACAATACATGATTTATTTAGGAGAGGTATTGGAAACATGGTCTCCGTTTATGGATCAAGCATGCTGGAGAAATAGCAGAATACAAATTAGGGATATTTAAAGTTTAACAAATATCTTAAAATTATCGTGCTTGATTTTTTTCAAAGCCGCTGTTGTATTATTTTCATGAGTATATAAGAAAAACAGTTTGTTTACTTGCAATGGCCATGATACATTAAATTACTTTTACAAATTGAAGAGTACTGAAATAGAAGAGGATTCATATAAAAAAAAACAACAACAACTGAGTTTACACTCGTAACTATTAGTACACAATGACACCTATGTGCTAAAAGTGTTCCAGTCCAATACCTTAAATAGTCTACAAATTATAGCGGTTTTAAGACTATTAAATACATGGGAGTAAAAGAGAGAATTAGAATTTAAAATGCGTTTTACTAGAAATCACCTTTCATGAATTATCTCCGCTTCTCTCCTTGTTCCTTCCAATTGTGAAATTGCTTAAAATAATTCACGGCAGAAAGTTACACGGACGAATGCTGGGTTAATACAGTAATTTAAGTCCTGGCTGCTCCATCTCACCCCTCGAAAATATGATAGCTCCAGTCGAAATTCCCTGTTAAGCACATACATTAATTTTTTTTAAAAAATTAAATAAAAATTTACTAAAACAACATTATTCACAGAACTTGAACTTTACATTGGTTCAAGAGTGATTCCATCTACAACTTCGAAACTTAACGGTTTAGATTTATAAAGAGCGAATCAATAAAAGAAAAAGCTCTCATTCTTTGAGCAAAGCCATCCGCCATTGTTTCTGCAATTACAGTGTTAAAAATTTCCGGAACATTCCTGGAAAAAGCAAGCCTACCTCAAAATTTCCAATAACTTTGCTACTATTATAAACCAATAATCATTCGGTTTTCAGGAATTCTGGGAGCGAAAGGAAAAAGAGCTTGATGCGAGATTTGAACACAAGTTGTTCAGTTAGCAGTACAGTGTCTTACTGACTTGACCATACTGCCAGTCATAAGAAAACACTTTATCAAAACAGTATAGAGCATCAGAAGTGGATGAGTTGTCTGAACTCTGAAGACCCTAAGTTGTGTCTGGAGTCCCAACTGGTGTGACTTAAGAAAAAGCCTGGAAAAACTTCAGTGGGGATGAACCCACGACCTTCCGAATGCTAAACCCACGCTCTACCATTGAGCTATTGTCGCTCGTTTGATTTTTTAGTTTGTTTTCTCAATCATTCAACATCAACTTATACGTATATTTCTCGTCGTGAAACAACTTTTTAAGCATATAAAAATATCTCACGAATGTTTGAAGTTTTCCTTCATTCAAGAACAGCACAAACAAACGCATCCAGCAAACAAACAATCTCATTCAGACAAACTGTGGACAAATAATATCACTTCCTTTGTTGATGTGTTTGATGCTTTAGTATTTCAGGAATTGAAAAGGACCTTAATGGATATGTTTTATTTGATTACCCTAATGGTATTTACGTTGGGGTAGAAACGAAAGCGATCTCAAGAGGCACTTCTGATGAGCTCCAAGTGCAGATTGTAGTTCTATGATAGGAACCAATACAACACGAAAGCAGAAAACATCAGGATGTGCTCGAGAAGTTAGGGATAATACGCCTTTATTGGGACTCCGCCAGAAATCCTGGTGCGTACGAATTGAATTTTATTTATGGCCTTTAGGCATGTAAGGCTCAGATCGAGATACAGGAAGGATGGACAAGGATGCGGGAAGGTGCTGACCAGGATGGCCTAAGTTGAAGGTACCATACTGTTATTTGCTTGGAGTGACTGAGGAAAAACCCTGGAAAAACTTTAGTTAGGGTGGTCGGCCTCTGGGATTGAACCCACGTTCTCCCAAATACTAATCGAACCCTCTACCACTGAGACAAGAACGCTCGGTTTTGGTTTTGTCTTCTGTCACCTGCACATCTATTACCGGTTGTATTTTTAAAAATCTTGAGATTTATAACATGTAAGATTATGTTTTATAGTTCCGTGTAGACCATTCTGATATATTTCTTACTACTTCCGATTAAACGCTAAGATTGTATAAGGGCTGATTATTTTATTCATTGGGGCCCGTAACAGTGTCCTTGATTTAATTTCATTTAGAATCTATTACACAAGTTTTTTTTTTTTTTTTTTTTTACATAAACGTCCAGAACATTTTATCAGTTGTAGTGAAGGTATCCCTGAGACAGAGAATAAGGGTGCAAGTAGAGGCTGAACCCGTAAAAGGAAGACCGAGCCGCCATAGATCAGTGGTAGAGCGTTGGCGTAGCATTCGGGAAGTCCTGGGTTCGATCTCAGCGGCCGACCAACCTGGCTGAGGTTTTTCCAGGCTTTCTCCTCAGTCACACCTTCAACATAGGCCTTGACCAATACCTTCCCAAATCCTTTCCTCTCCCCTATCCCGGACTGAGCCTTAGATGCCTAGAGGTCATAAATAAAATTCAAGTTCAATTCGTGAACAAACTGCAATTCGTAGATTAATAGGCATGGCTGATGTCTCTCGCCAACTTTATACACAAGGGACATTCAGGAAGTAGGCTACAAATGGCTAGATAAATAAAATTTCATAAATTAGTTACGCGATAACTAATTTTATTTTTCCACATAACCACAACCTAGATCGAGACATTTATCCCAAGGATGTACGAGCGTTCCAATATCTGCTGCATATATGTCTTTGGGTTTCTTTCGTAAGTCTTTGGGTATCTGTCACAGCCATGTATGGACCTCTCATTCAACACCTACATTATCCGCGAAACCTTTACCGACAGAGTGAGGTTTCAGCGGATCAAACGAGTAAAATTCTCTTCTCTCCGTACACCGGATGCATTTCCTTATAATTGTCCTTGACGGGAAGGGTTTCTCCCCACAAAAATGCTCCTCTAACGAACATTTCTCCAACTCGGAAGAAATGCTTACGTTGCAAGTACAAGTTGCAAGCAATTGATTAAACTTACTGCTCTGTGCGATGCATGATAACGTGGCGACAGAGAAACAGAACTGACTATGGTCAGTTGCTTGTGTGTCCACTATGGGCGCTCAGAAAGGCTGAAACACGGCGAAGCATAGAAAGCATAGCCATGCGGCTTCGACACGACTCCACGGCTCATCAAATGTAACTGCGGGAGGTCGCTGGCGTAAGAGGCATTTTGCAAGCATGGGCCAGACGTGTTCAATCGGCGAGACATCAGGTGAACGTGCCGGCCAAGGAAGCATGGAAATATTGTGTCTAGCCAGGAAGGCTAGGATATCACGTGCCTTATGCGCGTTATCCTCCTGGAATGGGGTTCCCGGGAGGGCCTGCACTAAAGGAACCACAACCGGGTTCAACACATTATCAATGTACCACATTGTTTGGTTATCTGCCCTCAATGCGTATGGGACACGAACGGGCACGGAATCCAATAGCACAATATATCATAACACTCGGTGCAGGACCAATGTGGTGATGCAAAACGCAGGCGTGGTCCAGCCTAGTGCCACAGTACGGCTAGATACCGATGCGGCCATCATGACGCTGCAGACAGAAGCGGAATTCGTCTGAAAACAGGATGTTCTGCCATTCGGCTCTCCATGCGCAACATTTGCGACACCATGTGCAACATGAGAACACTGAACGCTGTGCAACATCCGCCAGTGTTCGGGATGTGGCTGTTCGATCCGCCAGATCCCCACCCACAAGCTGTCTGCCTACGCAGCCAATGGTATGGCGCGGTCGTTATGATCCGGCATGTCGTTGCTGAGTGCCTTCCTGGAGCCATCGAGTTCATATGCGCTGCACTGTGGACGCAGTTCCTCCAATAGGAACACCAATGTTTCAAAGGATAAACCACATCCACGTTATGCCACAATTCTTCTGCGATCAAAGATGGAAACCTACTGGTAAGGCTACTGCATTCTACGACGAGGCATATTTTGACCATATACAAACACTCACGTCACACCACTGCGTGTGGCTCTTTGGCCTACCTCCGATTGTTGTTCCTAGATGGCATACCTCTGATGCGTCACGGAACTGCGGTGCTAATCAGTTGTGTATCTTTGCAATCACTACATATTCTCCAAATTTTACATTAATCCGATGTCTCATTCTTGGTGTTGCATTTTTAATAGCAAGCAGTGTAGTTACTGCGTTTTCTTCGTATCTAGAAAATATTGTAAAAATATGTTTTAATAGCGAAGCAGTTGTTACAACCGGTGGAAGAAAAAATGTATTAGATTTGCAGATGCAGTGCTGAAGATGGACCGGAACGCACAGCTAATTAAAATCTAGCCTTGAAAGTACCGCCATAAACTCTCGAAGGTACAGACGTAATAACTTCAAAAGTATTCTCGAAATGTATTTTGGCAATGTTTAATCTGAACCGTTAGTTGTATCACGATCTTGTATTTTTGTCGTAACAATTTATATTAACCACTGAGTATATTTGATTTTTATATAATAAGTAGCAAAAGTACCCGCTCGTTGATACGGGGTAAAGAAAATATGAATTTTATGCTCTTGTAAAATTAAATAAAAGTGCCTTTTATAAATTTATGGGTTTATAATTGTATCGTTCCGCCTAAAATATTTTTTACAACTTCAGCACTGTGCAGATGATATAGTTCTAGTTGCAGACAAGATGTCAAAACTTTTTTTTATATTTTCATAATCTTTACGTTGTTTTATTTTTATTTCTATTTTTATCTATCCATAGTCTATGTATAGGGTGGAGCTTAAATACCTGACATTTTTTAAAAAATAAGAATACAACTGTATTTTTTTTTTCAAGATGCTGTTCAATAATACCGAACGATATAGGACTCTAAAGAGTCTTATATAACATCAGATTTACGTGTGAAATGTAATGTCTTTGAGGTCGCCACCGCGATTTTCCTTACACTGTTTCATTCGAGGAAGAAGAAAATGCATTACTCGGTGTTACAAGTTTTCTGGGATTTCTTCTAAAACCACTTGAGTGCCCTGTTTCAGCTGAAGGACATGTTTCAAAGATAGATCCACAGAGAAAAATACTGACTTCGTAAGAACTAGTGAACGAGTTGGCCAGTTCATGTCACCATTCCGTGAAATTAGCAGTCCCAGAGTGAAGTCATCCTGCAAGCTCCATCGCCCTATGTGCGCAGTGTAGTCATCTTCGAATCATTTGAATTTTACTTATGGCCTTTAGGCTTCTAAGGCTCAGGCCAGGATAGGGGAAGGTGTCGACCAGGGCCTATGTTGGAGGTGCCATTTGCCTCGTGTTACTGAGGAAATGTTCTGGAAAACCCTCAGTCTGGATGGTCGGCTGCTGGGATCGAACCAATGACATTCCGAATGTTACGCCAACGCTCTACCACTGAGCTACGGTAGCTCGACGTCGAGTCTTTGTTGAAACCAAAGCTTACATAGGTAATTAGAGCCAATTTTCAAGTACAATGAATAAATATGCATTCTCTTGCGCAGTGAATAAAAGAGTATTTGGAAAATTTGTATGACATTTTTCAAACGTAAAACAACTGTTATATTAAACTCCATAAAATTTTCTATCTTTTTGTAGCATCAAACGATATATTTTAGCAAAAACAAAATTGTATTGTTCTCTTAAAAGCCGTCAGGTGTTTATATGTCTTAAGTTGATTGGAAGGGCGTCCTTAGAAGCCAAAACAGGCCTTATAAATAAAATCTATTCTATTCCACTATTCGTTTGTGTGGTCGAATAAACAAACTCTCATTAACTGTCCTACAGCTGTACTAACAATACTAGCTGTAGGAGTTCCTGCTTCTGGTATGAGAGGTGAATTGATGTTGTTTAAATCTTGCCTTGAGGTAAATGAAGATAGGCAATATGTTACATATCTGCCTCGCAGATGTATTTTGCAATAGCTTTCAACAGCTCATTAGTTAGTTGTAATTGAATGTGTAAGATTCATGTAACGAAGCAATTTCGATTATAGACTGGAAATTATTATTGTATGAAGCATTGTAATGTAACAATTAGTTTAACACTGGAAACCTCTACTGTTTATTTTTCTGAAGGCGGGAAGACAAATAAAGAAAGACACCATGCGTTAATGGTGTTATTGTTGTCATCTTCCTTCAAATGTGATAAAATTACATAAATTAATTAAATTTTGCAATTAACGTATCATGCTTATTAAAGATTGCATCGTTGTAAACAAATCATTCCACGAACTTTTGCAAATGTTAAATGTTTCTCCTTTTTGTTAATTATGAATAAGTGAATAAGTTTCTAGCATGCCAGTAGCAAATCGTGTATGTTACAAAATGTAGGATCAAGAAATTTCCATAAACCTCCACCCATTCTTGATGTCGCTGCCAGAGCGTATGCTAGAAACATATCAATCTGAAAACTTCTGAGGCATTTTTCGCTCATTTTGAGGTATAAATAGGATATTCTTGGAACTTTTATTTTATGTGGGGTAACAATAGTATTCTATTGTCCTCTACTACAATAGTACTGTGCTGCGAGGTGAAGATTAAGCTCGTTTTTACTATGAGGGATGACGTTCCACCGGGAGCGCGTCTTCGTGGAAAATAGCTATATCGAAGACCCATATTGTAGGTAACATCTTAGCATTTCATTTATGCATCTAAGGCTGGAAAATATTAGAAAAACTCCACTGGGACGATTGGCATGACCTCAGGACTTAACCCAGTGAAATATGGACCTTGATTCAACTTATCTCGTTCCGAACGGCCCCTTCGCCTGAGTTTGTACAGCGTTCGACTCACATTTAGAAGGTCGAGGCTTCACGTCCAGCGACTGCCTATCATGCTTGAAGTTTCTCCTGGTTTACTCGCGGCTGCACCAGGCCAATGGTGGGATAGTGCATTGATAACTCCTTCCCAAAACATTTCGACCATATATATTCCGAGCAATATGATTCAAAGATCGAACTTCGAGCGAGGTTAGAAAATAATTGTTTAGGTACAAATCATACTGAAAAGGATAAAAGATGGGGGGGGGGGGATTTCTTGCGAACAATGCTATTGGCTGGAGAATTACAAGCCAGCCTGAAGAAAGCCTGCCACTGTTCTTTCTCGAAAATGTAATGTAAAATGTTCTAAGCTTTCGTTACATACGTTTCTTAAAATTATATATGAATCTCTGATCTATAATGACTGTGAATACGATGATTGGTCAGAGCGAAAGTTGCCTACAGGTCTGAGATAAAAATTCACATTCACTCAGTGATGATGATCATAAATGTTATACCCGGAGACAGGTTCTGTGACTCGAAGATCACAGGTCAAGACGAACAGATTGTGGTTTGCCATTGCCTTCCATCGGATGAAGATAACGTGCAAAGAACATGATCTATAGTTCAAAGTGAGGCCCTAAACATTTGTGTCCCCATCAGATATCGAATCAACATCAGATATCAGATATCAACTCTTGGTTGCAAGACTACGAGAGTTACCACTACCCCGCCGATGATACCAACGACGACCGTTTTTAGGTCGCTTCATAGCAAAGCTATAACTAAAGGAACTTTAAAATCCCGTTCATGCTGTCCGTCCGTTCGTGTCGAGAAATTAAATCTCAGGAACTACAAGCTGTAGAGAGATGCTAGAGGTGTTGTTGGAAAGCTTTCGGCTAGCATAGCTCAGAGCCACCGGAACGGTCTTGATTGGTGCATAGTTCAGTGTTGCCAGCCCATTTGTTTTTAAAAATCGATGGTTGAAATTGCTTCCATTCAGTTATATCTACCTGCGCCAAGCTTGACATTCGATACAATATAAAAGTACTGTGGGTTTACACATACCTAAGCAATGCAGTTGTCAGTGATGCCAGTCTTTTATATAAAAATAATGCTTGCGTGATTAAAATGCTATCAAGGGACTGGAGCTCTTGCGATTGCTGGTAAAATTGCAGTCGTAACTTGTTTTTACGTGATAAAAACTATTTAAGGAAAATATTTATACTTTGCATTAAAAATAAGTTTTCTGTAGGTTGTTTTCTCTTGAAAATTCCCTTAGAATCACTTGCACAAAATATTTAATTCCGAGTTTACTTAATCAATGAGTTATTCAACACGTCATAGATGAAATACAGTGTGTGGCGAAATAACACTGACAAAACCACCTCATAAAATTCGTGTCATGAGAATAAGCAAAAAAGCATAGACCATCGAGGGGTGCCGAAATGTTTCGTTTCGGCATTGTAGGCTGCCGAAAACGTGGGAAAATGAACTTCAGACCTTGATATTTCCAACATCAGTAACAGTAGAACTGAGGCGGCATGGTACCCTCAAAGATTTTAAACCTCCTCTATCTAAAAATGCATATTCCAATATTGTGCAATGGAGACTCAAGAGATTCTCCAAAGGAAATAAGAGATTCTCAGAAATTTCCTGAAGTAAAGATGGATCGAAATAAACATGAATGGAACTACTTTCGAGCAAGTAACAATAATTCGTTTGCGCCAGGTCAATATCTCAAAGAGATCTCCTTCAGGGAACGATTTTATATAAAAGATTCGTGGTTGCATAAGAGAAAGGAGTAAACATTTCACATATTTTAACAAACGTTTGGTGTGTTTATCAGTAAGCGAGATTGTCATTGCCCGATTGGACAGCAGTGTTACGTCTATCATCTTCAGTCGTACGAAAAGTCGTCTTATCCACGCTTATTACGATCTACATTTACATTCAGTCGCAAACTTAAAAACTCCCACATACATTGGAACGGTTAACTCAGATATAAAATGTTTCTCTCTTTCTCTTTCTACTTGGTTTCATTGTGGGGAGCACTAGAATGATTTTCTTTTAAAAAAAGTTGAACGCTTACCAAAATAATGAAAAAAAAAATCTGCTGACTTTCTGAGTGACCAGATTAACCAAAGTGAGAAGCCGAAACCAAATCTGAAATACTTCCTCTGTCCAGAAAGTTCGGTGAATAACGTCATACTGCTTACGGTCGTAAGAGTGTGTCATTGCCGCATCTCACTCCGGACAGTTCAAGTCAAGACATGTCTGAACAAGTTTCCTAGCGGCAGCGCTGCAAGTATATTTATCGTGTTTCATGGATCTAAATACGGGAGACGGATCTACATTTAGCGACCCGAAATTGAAGCCAGCACAATCCATCATGGATGTAAATACGGTAGACGGATCGACTGGCCCAATACAATTAAGCTGGTTCAACTTGACGCCGGTTTTCGATTAATCTTTCCTGGTGAATTGGGATTTACTTGCGTCTTATGGTTGGTCTATGTCTGGGTATGTGGAAGCAAAGAATGGATAAAGATCTGGCTAAGGAAGAGAAGATGAAGACTGGAATATTTTAAATATGGTGTTGTACAGAACGTGATGTTCAGTTGTTTTTTTTAATTAATTACACCTGCCAGGTACTCATAGCTTGTGCTGGCTTCAATTTCGGGTCGCTAGAAGTAGATCTGTCTCCCGTATTTAGATCCATGACAATCCGTGAGTACCTGGCATGTGTAATTGATTTAAAAAACACAACTGAACATCACATTCCATACAATATCATATTTAAAATATTGCAATCTTCCTCTTCTCTTCCTTGGCTAGATCTTCATCCATTCTTTGCTTCCACACACCCAGGCATAGTCCAACCAATAAGACGCAAGTAAATCCCAATTCACCAGGCAAGATTAATCGAAAACTGGACAAGTTGGACTAGCTTAATTGTATTGGGCCAGTTAATCCGTGTACCGTATTTACATCCATGATCGTGTGTAAACAGCACATTGTAGGTTGGTTTGAATTGAAAGTGTCTCTGTATTTCCTTTCATTGAGACGCTAGTCTGCATAACAGAGAGACGAAGAACACTTTGAAGTGAACCAAACACATTTTGTTTTGCATACGCTGAAAATAGTACAAAAATGGGGCTCAAATAGTGACCCACAGTATTACATAAATGTATAACAGTTGATAACAGTAGGTAAATCCATACATAAAAAGTGAGAAAAATAAAGTTTAATCTCCTTCAAGCACGTAACATAATAACATATCACTAATTCACGATATTATAGCATGACTACGTTACATGGAATGAATATTCATGCAAGAGTTCCTGCTATACGTGGACAAGCTCTCTCGTTAGCACTGGACAAAATATAACAACGGTTTTGTTTCCTCGTTTCTTTCATAATGGGAAAAATATACAAAATGCAAAAGAACAGCAAAAAATACTGTTTTTTTTTTATTAAAGACTAAAAAAAGAAACGTTCTATCTTCCCAGAATTCATTTCTCTTCTACAACAGTGAATGTTCAAACAGACGCATGAAGTAACACAAATTGTTTAAGCAATACAAGTGCGGTACAAACATTAATGTAAGGAAAATATCAGAAAAAGCCCGGAATAATCTTACTAAAAGTAGCTGGTTTGGAAAGCGGGATAGTCTTCTCTACGGGACTATAGGCTCGATTACGGGAACTATTAAGTCAGGATAGTTTCCAGAACAACCTTTTGTACGAGGGTTGAATAAAAAGTAATGCATTTTATTTCATAATTAATCACTAGATGGCAGGAGTGACGAACCTACAAGCACTCGCTTGTTCTTTGACATCTTCCCTTTTGCTTTAGTTTGTGACAAGCCGTTGTACGAAAAGGTTGTCTATCGATAATGCTCGAAATGGTAGCATGAACATTGGACCTTCGGTTATGATTGAATTTTTCATTGTTGAAGGCCGATGGCCTGTTAAAAATTGACCGATGGCCTGTTCTTTCAGAAAATTGGACCTTCAGCCATTGCGTCCCAACTCTTTCCAAATCTTAATTGATTTCAAACCTTGAGGATATCATAAACTGTCTTTATACGTCAGTTAATTTTCATTGGACCAATGAGAAATTAAATCAGATCACGTTTCCTAAAACGCAATGACGAATATATACTACATGGCTATATTTCAAGAGCTGCAGCTTCTTAGTACAAGCTTCTTGCAAACTGAGACAAAAGACTCGTTCAAAACTAGTACCTAAGTCATAACTCCTTCGCGTAGGGAGCATCGAAAGTAGCTTCGGCTTCACTACTCCGAACGTGTTGGTTTGGTATGTCTTTCGACAGGAGCGACATCTGTTGATTAATAGTATAAGATAACTTTACTTACGCTGTTAATTTGGTCTATTGGCTCTTATAGAGGTTGCTGAGAGGTTGCTTTGCGTCCTCTTTCTGATTGTAACCTTCAGGGTTTTAGGCAGTGAAGGACCAGAGGAACGCAAGAAAGAGAAACACTGAACTATTAGTAATTCACACGTATTATTTTTTTCTCCGCAATTGTACAGACAGACAGTCATCTCGTTGTGACTTAGGAACTAGTTTTGAACGAGCCTTTTGTCTCAGTTTGCAAGAAGCTTGTACTAAGAAGCATTTTAACTTCCGGAAAAACTACTTTTTGGGTTCCTTCACCGAAGAGGATCAGAAAGATGCTTTCACCATTGTTCCTACTGATTTGGAATGACTTGCAATATGGCAACGAAGAATCGAAGAAAAACTAGTAGTTTGAAACGGTGTGAAGATATTTCATGGAATTAGTGCTTGTAGTACATCAGTGCTGCCACCTATTCAATTGTAAATAAGGAGGAATTATTTTTCCTCACATTATTGGCAAAAAAACTTTGTAAACTTTGTATTTTGGGGCCGTATAAGTTACTTTAGACTTCGACCCTTCAGAAAACCATTAACCGTTAAGTTTCAAAATCCACAAACATAGATACCTCTGTCAAGATTTGAACCCAGAACCTTGGAGACACTGCCCCGAAGCCTCACACCGCTGACATTATTGGTGAGATAACACGAGCATACATTAGTAGTAGTACATATATTATGTATGCAGATTATTCATTTGGTGGTCCGCACGTCCCAAAAGTTTGAGTAACATTGTTGTGGAAAGTAAACTAGAACTGCTTGTGTTTTGTTTTTGGGCGAAGTTCATTTTTGTTACAAACATTTCACTGCAAAAATGTAGTATAAATAAAGTATATTTGTTGATTGAATGCCGGAGGGAAATTAAAACAAGCTTATATTGTAAATAAAGTTTTTCTTTTTGTAATTTACACAAAACAGCAATGTTTAATTAACTTCGTCTTCTATTTATTCGTGTGTATGTTATTACAAATTAAATAAAATACCTGGAGTTTAGAAGCCTGCAGAGAAAAACAATAATAATAACAATGAAAAGCTGACTGACATGACTGAAATTTAACACACGTTGATCAAACGATGATAAATCTGTCTTTTCAAAGGTTGTATACAACTAAAAATACATTTATTCAACGTTGTTCCAACGTTTTTTGGTTATATACAACCGTTGAAAAGGCGTATATTAAACGGGTTTTATCAACGTTTCATCAATGTGTGTGCTGCTGGGAAACTGAAGAGGAGCTTTCGACGATTTAACGTGACCTTATCATCTGCTGTTAAGGTGCAAATTATTCAGCCATCTTTTAATTAAGGTACTAAAACTAAATATATTGAATACTGCGCACTGCACTGTGAACACATCTTTTTTTTCAGCTACGTCTATTTTATTTGTACTCAAAAAGTGTTAAGAAGCTGTACAAAAAGTGTACCGAGTTTATAAAGTTTCAATAAACGTGAATATTCATGGCTTCTTAATCACTTTGCTTCTTACGATAACTTTTTAAACATTTACATTCCAATGTACATTGTCCAACGTGAAGATACCCGTATATAGGGTGTCCACAAGTTATCTTCGTAAAGTCAACACTGAATAGCGGAGTAATCGATGAAGAAGTGCTGTTTTCCAGTGTTGCAGTCAAGTGCTTTTCTCTTCAACAACAACAACAACAAAAAACTCATAAAGTTTCATTGACAACCTTGAGACGAAACTCAATTTCCTGCTGTTAGTAATCCCATCTCACAGAACTACAATATTGGAAACTTTTTGGCGGTACACAATATCCTTAACATAGTCCCATAGAAAAAGAAGTTCAGGGTGTTCAGGGTTCAGGTTATATTAGGTGATCTTGGTGGCCAAGTGATATGACCGAGTTCGTCCCAATTCATCGACAAGCAAAATGTTGATCGAAGGACTCGCGTGCATCTACAACCCAGTGAGGAGATGTAATATCCTCCTCCATTGATGGAAGGCCTATCATTTGTGTAAACAAAATGTCTAGAGTATGCAGGCAAGACGTGGAATAAAAGGATGTAGAAAATCACACTTTATTCTGTAACTAAACCAAAGTAAAGATGTAGATCATATTTATTTGTCTCTTTTCAATTTAAACAAAACTTTTGCACCCAATTTAAGAAGAAGCTTATGTTTAATGAAAAAATTACACATTAAATCCTTTATTTAAAGCTTACAAAGCAATTTTGTAAAAGTTTACGTGTTGCCAGGAAGGCAAATAAACAGTTGTGATCTATATCTGAATTAGCACGGTTGAATAAATCGCCGAAAAGGAAAAGTTGATTCAACCAAATTTGGTTCAATAAATTGTCGAAAAAACAAAACGTTGATTGAACCAAATTTTCAATAAATCATTGAGAAAGAAATGTTGATTTAATAAAATTCTGTTAAATAAATTATCGAAAAGGGAAACGTTGAATCAAACAAATTTGGCTGAATGAATCGTCGAAAAGGAAACGTTGATTCAACCCATTTTTTCTTTTATAAATTCTCGAAAAGGAAACGTTGATTTAACTAAATTCGATTACACAAATCGTCGAGAAGGCAGTAATACAAAGTTAAAATCAACCTTGTATTACTGTAGGATAAAAATCACAACATTTTCGGTGCGTATAGTAATCCAAGATTTTAGTATTACGCATGATTCATATAAGCAACATAAAAATTACATATTAAAATATTTTCTAGTTTTGAAGTTATAAGGTTTCCAAAACTTACCTAAGGTTCCCTTTATTTTACTATAAAAATTTTCTGAGCTGAATTGAACATATCACGTTAGGTCATCTTGAAGAAGACTCGAAAAATTCTAAATTCCTTATTCCAGTTTCACTTGAGTACTCATTTCCTTTGCGTCCACTCAAAACCAACACATTCAAATATATGTATCGATCAAATCTGTCTATGCGTATGAGAAAGGGAGTTTGTGCGAGTGAATATGTCTTTAATTCAGATTAAACGAGCTTTGTACCTCTGATGGAATTGCTATCTGTCAGCCTCCAGTAAGATAACAATCAATCATTCTATTTCGGAAGTTTCTATCTATCTGTCTGTGTGTGTGTGTAAGTGAGAGAGAGATTGTGTTATTTGTCTGTGCACTCCGATATCCTACGTATAGGTAACATTAATTGTAATTACATTTAGTGATTGAAACGTGTCCATTGACGCTGTATCAGTTTCAATTAACTGTCAATAAAATACAAACAAACTACAGTTAAATATGGAGATATGTTCCCCCCTGTGCTTTGTTTAAAAGAAAATGATGTTATTACAGTATCACAAACATAGCTAAGTTACAATAGAAGGCTGAATGCTCTTTCTGGCTTCTCTTTGGGATTTGAGCCAAGTTTTTTTTTACAGTGTTTCTTTCTTCTGTTTAAGAGGACTTCGTGGAGTGAGATAAACCATTCTTTTTTTGCTTTTCAATGTCAAATGGTTAAGTTTAGGGAAAACGAGAATGGCTCTATTTTGGCAACAACGTTTTTAGAACCTGCTATGCATCGTTTTTCTCTTCTTCACGAAGTAACGTAATATAAATTACATCTTTTGTACTCTGCTCTCTACGAATTGTTTCTGAAGATCTTTTTTTAAGTCGAAAACTTTCCCAAAGTTGAAATTGTTGAAATTTTGCCAAGCATTGGTGCTTCACGCATTTATTATTGTTTCGTGTTACAAGGCTTTTTTGTCTGTTGCGATTATACATATTATTCCCCTGAGTGGATGTTACATCTATTTTATTTTTCGAATAACTTTATCGCTCTTTTCCTTTTAAGAGTAGCTCCTTTTATTACTTCTTCATGGTATTCAAAGTTTCCATTTTTTTTTCTCGATTTTTGTAATTTAGCTGAATATAGATATTAATATGGAGTTAATGTGTTTTACGCAGTGGCGACTCATGGGGATGGGAACTGAGGCACACCATACACCCAAGGAAATATAGTTCATTATGATCACAGTATTTAAAAAATTCTTTTCTAAATTACTCTGAAAACAATGTAGTAACGTTGTAATGTGTCAATTTTTGTTTAAGAGAAACTTCTTACTCAGAGCTTTGTATAGTTATGTAAATTGTATGGTTTGCTTTGATTTGCGCATGCGCTGAAACAGAATAGAAGCGAGATTTGTTCCAGAAAATACTTCAGGTGTTGGATGGTTACTGGTAGTGGTATTTGGTAGCCTCTGACTGTGACTTCCTCTCGTGTCGTATCCCCTTCCGAATATTGCCCAACGAAATTACCAACAAACCTACTCTGCTCAAAATGGCTGTGTTGATTCAACACTTTCAGGTTTCCCACGGTGACTATAACTTTTTCTGTTATAGGAACACAACAAATCGAGTTGATTTTGGTGATTCAACACAATGAATGTGTTGTCAATGTTGATTCAACACAACGGAGGGCCATACTAGCACTATCACAGGGTTGATTCAACCATTGTGTTGAATGACCGAAATCGACAGCGTTTGCTGTGTTGATTTAACACATAAAAGTGGTAGTGACTTTGGAACACCAGAAAGTGTTGAATTAACACACCCATCTTTTGAACTGTAGTGACTTTCTTGACAGTGTAGTGATTCCCTAAGCACTCTAGCACGAGGAGACCCTGAACAACTTCGAGTGAGTTAAGCTTTAAAGAAATTTACAGAGTATTCGATATAGCTACAAATCTTCTGTGCTTTTAGATATCTCTAATGCCTATGTCAGTGAGTGCGACAATTACTCATTTCTCCACATTGCAACGATACACTTACATTCTAAACATGGAATATGTCAGCATTTCCAAAGAGCGTTGGTCAGTATAACGTTGAGATATTCTTACCACAAAGAATATAACGCTATGGACCAGCACATGGAAGTTACCTGAAAGAACGTGAAAGATAATATCTACATTGGGTTGAGAATGTAATCGTAATTACAGGTATCTAAATTCACTAAATTTGAGAGCCATTTAGGCAGTTTGGTAAGGTCTTTCAAGGTAAGTACAACCAAATTGTCCCAATCTCAAGATGTTCTTTTTGCCTTACTTTTCTTAATACTGTCTTAGAAGCTTCGTCCACTTTCTTCCTCTTAATCGGTTTACCTTAAACGATAACTTCAATTGTATTTCCCAGTCTTTTATCTCTCCGTATCAATGTTCTTAACAGTTTCTTTATCTCTTCTCTATTGTCGTCATTATTGTCCACTGCTCACCTACTTCTGAATGTTCATCAGTTTCTATTTACGCGTGTTCTGTGTTCAGGTGACTTATTTTCTCATAACAATTCTTTCCAATTCGACAAGAGTGCCAAAAAGAGTAATCAAACATCAAAGTCATTCAACTTGCAGCTGAGGATTAGAAGGACTTTGTGTGTGTGTGTGACTAGTGACAGCCTACGAAACAGTGACACATGAACACTAAACCAAAAGAACATAGGGTAGATGGAAGCAGTCGAATTTTGGTGCTGGAAGAGATTAGAAGGAAGGACAAGCTAGACGGAAAGCAGGACAAGATAGCATGTGCTACCACAAGTAAAGAAAGACCAAAGAAGTTTGGACAAATTCAGGAGAAGAGCAATTCAGGAGAAAAGAGTTTGGAGAAGATGGGACGCGTACTACAACATTACTGTCTAATACCTGATGTTTCGGATGGCAAATGCTTGTTTAAGAGAAGACAAAACCAATGTATAAATTTGTCTCTGAACTTAAGGAGAACAATAAAGTAAAAAGCTACCGGGAGTTTAAGTGCCTGGCAGAGGATCACCAAAAAAGGGAGGAATGTCATCAAGTTATGATAAACAATTTATGAATTAAAGAGTGGAAATGCCAAACGTTCTAAGTGCCATTTTTTTTTTAAAAAAAAAAAAAGCACTTTTGTTCACAAGGACGTTCCATGTACCCACCCACACGTCCCCAACCTTGTTCCAAGTGCCAAATTAATCACAAAGAAGTGAAAACAATCACATTATGTTGGAAGGAATACGTGATACCAAATCTATTCACTTTTCTGCTTCTCCTGTAAAATTTTAATTTGGCACTTAAAACGTTTGGCATCTCTACTCTTCAATTATACTTGCGAAAGACTTTAGGAAATAAAGAGATAAAGCCAGTTCTTTCTGGCAACAGCGCCATATATACTGAACAAAATATGCACCATCTCATCAGATCATTGACCTCTATTTACTTGGATTGATCAATGCCATTAAAAATTTAATGAATATATGAAGTCATGGCGCTGAGGGATCAGCCAATTTTGATTGTCCACTTCCAGTGTAAACCAATATAGACTAAATCCTCAATTGTAACGCAGTCTTTTACGCGTGTTATCGCTGTGTGATCCAATTTTTATTTATGACTCAGCGTTTTGCGAAAAAAGGTTAATATTATTTTTAGTATGTACCGTACTATTTTACGCAGAGTCTGGTAAGCACTGGGTTAGATTAAACTGGAAGTGGACGATGGAGGTTAAATATTTCCCCTTTGCGTCTATCTTTCGGTATTTGCCGATTACTCCAGTATTGTTCTGTAGAGTTCGATGCATCAAACATTAGAACAAAACCTAATACAAGAACTAAGACTTTCACTCATAGATTAGGAATATAAATAGAGGGAGCATCAGACTGTTTCGTCGGTGAGGGGAATGAAGCCAAGAGACGGAAGGGGCGAGGCCCTTCCACCATATTGACTGGCTCCATATTTAGATGCTCTCTTTTCCGAGTATTACCTTCTCATTCTTATGCACAGATAAAGCTATGGCTGATTTTCATACAAGCTTGCGTTGCTTGCAATTAGTGAGTAGCCAATTGAAACGTGCTATACGTGAAAGGGCTAGTTTTCATGAAGTCTTGCGTTGCTTGCGATTTGGGTGAGTATCCAATTGAAACACGCGTTTTATTGCGGGTTTATTGTAAGGTAAGTGTGACACGTGTTTCAATTGCCTATTCACCCAAATCGCCAGCTTTCATGAAAACCAACCCTTTCACGTAGAACACGTAATCAAAGATGTTTCAATTGGCTACTTACTCTAATTTATTTTTGAAATAAGAAAAATCAGTTATAGACATGCGACAATTTTTTTGTCCACTGCTGTAACAAGCACCATCTAGGGGATTTTAAAAACAAGGAAAGGTACTTTTCAAGAAATTTGGAAACCAGGTTCTTGTTTCGGAGCTAGAGGCATGCAAAGCTATCACGCCATCGTCGTAAATGACGTCTCCAGAAATGCAAGCCAAGCGGGATTTCTATGTTGCCCTATTAAACAATATTCCTTTCTTAACAATGAAATTCATACGTAGAGAAGCCTTTCTATGCGACATTCCCTCAATCATAAATTTTGCTGAAATTTTATTTATGGCCATTAGGTATCTAAGGCTCAGGCCGGGATAGAGGAGGGGAAAGGAGTCGGGAAGTTGCCGGACAGGCCCTATATGAAGGTACCATCCAGCATTTGTCTGGTGTGACTAAGAATAAAAATAAGCCAGAATCGAACCTACGACCTCCCGACATGCTACGCCAACGCTCTACCACTGGTCTACGGCGGGTCAGTAAATAATAGCAGCTTGTCAGTGGGCGAAATTCTCCCATCTCCTAGTTATAATACTAACTACTTGTTCAAAACCCGGCCAAGACACTGGAGACTTTTCTCGCAGTGTTCCCATGCATGGCTCTCTGAGGTGCACTTAGCCTCATATCGAAAAAGGCAGTTCCCACAGTACTCGGTATAGAGGGACTCTAATGGGGCTACACAAGATGGCTGCCCCTGAACCGTAATTTGGCTTCATGTGACATCATGGATATTCTCTCTATTTTCTTCCTAACTCTATGCTTTCACTAGTACTATGATCAGAAATCGAGAATCTTGCAATCTTCTTCTTCTTCTTTAAAAAAATAAAATTTCACTTCCTACACTAACAATCAAATGAAAACATTTACAGTCAAAACAATTAGTAATTATAACCTGCAATAAACTCTGGAAGGAAATTAGTTTTGACGAAGTTTTTTTTCCGAGACAACAATCAATGGTATCGTGATGTTGTAGCGATAGAAATAGATAAAGTCTTAACGGATAACAGTTCTTCTTAAAGCCATACTTTCGACGTACCGGTAACTTACAACACAGACAGACCAGCCGTCTTCGTTTTCTGAGGCTGTGAATTATTTAATCAAGGTGGGAAGATGCTTCGCCTTGAAACATTATCCCCAAAAGACTTCCTAAGAGCTTCTTCACGTACGAGACGAAATGTTTCAGAGAACTAGTTTTTTTAAACCTTGCGAGAGCTATTAAAAGCTTTCTACAGCCATTTAGTTTATTAAAAGCAGAGAAAGATAGTACTGTAGAAGAAAAGCCAATGGCTATACCTGGTAGTTAAGTAGCCGAGTCTTTTTTTTTTAAATCAGAAATCACTTCCTTGGAACCGAAACTTTATATTTCACGATTTTTCCTCAGTACAATTAAGCTGGCTTTTTATGCACGCGCTAGCTGAGTGTTTCGCCTGCGATTTGCCTGAGTAGCTAATTGAAACACGGTTGAAGTATTTCTATTGGTTACTGATAGAAATCGCAAGCAAAGCACACGGCGAGCTCGTACATGAAAAGCTGACCTTATTTTGTTCACGCGTCATTGAGTCAAAGACAAAGGCTCGATAAGTATGCAGTCTGTTGCTGTTATCCTGGTCTTCAACGTATTCCGTAGTAGTGGTCCCGTATGTTATTAGCACAAAGGACGGG
>JAGDQP010007241.1:0-14366 GCA_022664845.1 Lepisma saccharinum
ATATATATATATATATATATATATATATATATATAAATAGCCTCCTACTCTCCCCTTACTGTCATTCCGTACATACAGATTTTTTTAGATTACTTAACATTTTTAAAAACTTAGTTTTTTTTTTAAATTTATAATTTATAGTTCATAAAATATGTTTTAATAATATCTGCACGTTGAATACATTTCAATACCTTTGGTTCTTTTAAAAATGACTTGACTTTTCTAGTGCACATTTTCCCCCAAATAAAAGTCTGCACATTATGAGTTAGAAATACGAAAAGAATGAGCAATACAATTTGGAAGTTGGTTAATTTTGAATATACTTAATTAAATAAATAAATAACAAAAAAATTTAAGCCACTTGACTTTTCTAATGGACATTTCCCTTAAGTCAGTCAGCTCACTGTGAGTTAGCACTAAAATAGATGAGAATATGGAAGTTAGTAAAATTTGAAAAATGTAACACAAATACTTTTCAATATTCTAGTTTCAAATGCAATAAGACAAACTGGTATTTTTAAAAGACATACAAAAAAAATTTTTTGCAAAAAATTTCCCTTATTGCTTTATCATGAATTTCTCTGTATAAAAAGAACTGAACATTATAGAGAAATATTAACAGCAAACCACCTATTAAATTATTATGCAACTGAAAACAACTTACTTTCTTACAACTTCTTTCCAACCTTCTTCCCTTTTTCCACCTTGCTTTGGACTTATAGAAGAGCTAGCCTGTCTGTTGGTCAGCGCTGAGGATGAGACGTCTCGTACTGACTCACTTTCACTGAAATGTGTCCTTTTGCAGTTAATAAAAAAATAGAAACATACATTAGACACAAGAAACAAATTAGTTATATACAAAAGTAATATTACATTTAATTAATAGCCAAGCCCTTTTCACACAAACAGAATTACACTTTACAATGAATTACGTGTTTTACAAATTAAAAGAATACCATTTCATAGGCCTAAGCTCGAATTGAGCTCACGATGAAATCTCCGAGCAAAGAAAGGGAAGGATGCATCCAGTACTCATTCTAGGTTCTCTTGAGGTTTGCCTGATGGGACCAAGGAAATAGTCCTCAAAATTCAGGCTTACGCTGTCCTCCCGCTGCCGATTCATAGGTGTAATGTTCTCTTACACAATATTTATTTACACAATAACCACATCATTATATTTTTCCCTACTTATAACGACAGCACTTCATGAACTCCCACTAAACATCTTTATATACTCGCTATTGCTTTTACCAACATTAAATAAATTTCAAACACCTAAATTCAGGAAGATCTCCATATACTTTAACTTATAAGAATTTTTTTTTTAAAAAAAAGTACACTCATGCTCAAAATTTTTTAGCATGTCTTTATTTGACAGTTTTTGACCAATAATATTTTTCTCCTTAGTTTCTGACGTTTGCTTAATTGTTATACTTGTAAAGTATGTAAAAATGAATATTCCCTGAAATTTTGTCACAGAAATATTAATAAATAACGAAACTAGAAAGAAAATATTAAAAACTGAGAAATAGTTGAAAAATTTCTAAGTCAAAAAGGGAAATTGTTTTCGCTCGCCGAAACAGTCCATATCTTTAGTACTATCTGAAACTGAAAATAGACAAATGTTGACTCAAATGAAACATTACGCAAACAAAGATTATAGATATAATGCATGCGCTGTATAATCATGTGACAGAAACTATTATATTCCCCAAAATGGAGCGAAAAAAGTTATAAAATCTCATTTAACTTTCGAAGTGAAGACTGTCAAATAAACGGTGAATCAATAAATGTTTATCAAAACATTATATCACAACGTTCTCGTGGCGTAGTGGTTAGACTTTGGACTAGTGGTGTGAAGGTTCCTTAGTTCAAATCTCCTCCTATCCCTAAATTATTATTATTATTTTTTTAGATTTTCTAATATAAAACGGGGTTATTAATTTTTATAATTTCCGAATGTATTTATCTTTTTTATATACTCGCATTGCTTATAGAATGGTCTTTTCTACATTACCAGTAGACACTCTGGAAAGTGTAAGTGTTGTGTATTAAATTCAAAAACAGTAAATATGTGCTTAAAACTGTATTCTCATGTAAGGTTTAGCAACAGAACCTATGAACGCATGTGCTCGAGAGCAGTTACACTTTCAATATTTAAACCCAACCCATATTAAAACTAGTTATGCACATTACGCATCCAATTCCCAACATGTATTAGAACGTTATATGTTACTTTCATCTTTTTATATCATTGTCAAACACTTGATTTAGTTTTCGAAAGGTAACAATGTAAAATGCCTACAGGTTTCTAGATTATTCTATTATTATTATTTTAGCAGTCCTGTGTTTTCACAGATGGTGATATAGAAGACGAAATTAAAAAGAAATCTATTGTTCTTATAACTAGTTAATTAGCCAAACTTCTGACAATTTCCAGTTGGCAGAATGCAAAAGGTCTAATTTAGAAATAAATTATATTTTACGTAAGGATACGTATGTTTACGTTACAAATATAACTAGTGTAGTTTCTATATTCCACTTCAGAAATGTTTTTTCGTTATAATTCAGGATGGCTGAAGTGGAAGGAAAAATTAACTGTAAAACATTAGAAGAAGGTTATTATATTTCTGTGATGTAAGCGATCAACATGGCGGCAGCAAATACTTGACCAGCATTAGACTTGTTGTTACGGTAAAAAAGACCTCTTACATTTCTGCGTGTGTGCACAAATCACAGCGAAACTGAAAACCGAGACCTTCCAATCACTTGGTGCTTCTCGACGATTATCTGCCGATAACGGTAAATACTGACATTTATCTTAAATATTACGGGATATATCAAGTAACTTTTCCAAATGTCTAAATAGTGAGCACTAGTTGGTGAGTTATTGTTTTAAATGTAAATAGATTAATTACAAGTATGATTGCAGTACTAATCTTATAAGATAGTTTGTAGGGGGATTTCCAAATAATATAGTTGTTCATATCGGTTACTGCGAGAAATAAAGGAAAATTCCTGCAATCACCGCAAAAGTCTTTGTCTGCCTGTTCTACGAAAACAAAGTTCTCGGTACAGATGCACAACACGAAAGCGTAATTAAAATTAATTTAAGAGCACTTGTAAATTGTGTGGACTTTAATCCATTAGGACGTTGTAGCGACCTATTTCCACTTGGTCGGAACATATCTTACCCTCTCCCCTTTTCTCTGTGTCTTTTTTTCTTTATTGTTCATGCTTTGTCGGCGATATTTTTCGTCTTCAGCTTTCTTCAAGGAGTTTTATTTGTCCAGATGACAAGGAAGATTAGCCATACAGAATATCCCTTTCATGTTGTTCGGTGGGATCTTTATCTTTATTGTTTCTTCATTTAATTACTGAATATTTCTTTGCATATTTTATTTCATTATTTTCTACAACAATTTTTATTCGTTGAAAATCTTCAAAAACAAACAAGAAGATCTGATTGTTGTTTTATTTTTCGCTGAGATTTTGGTGGTAAGCCACACCCCTTTTCGCTCCGGATTGTCAGATTTGATTCCCTTCTTTGATTGGTTGAGGCCAGTCAGTAGTTAACACATGGTCGTCGAGTAGGAAAGGTTGTTCAAAATCTACGCTGCCTCCGAAAGTTATATAAAAGCAGTATGATAATGCAGCCAATGTCCGGAAAGTTTATTAATATATAGAGCAGTTTCTACTAGTAAATAACTACAACTTTTGGAAGCTGTTTCTCTATATCTTTCATAAAAGAATCTGTGAATCGAATGCTGCAGTCTTACACCCTCCATACTGGCCTTGACCGGGAGTGGACGAGACGAAGCATCTTTATGGCAGTTTGTGTGAAGTGGTGTTCATAAGTGTGTGAGGTGATTTGTTTTGGTAAAGGTGGTGTTCAATGGTTTTTCTCAGTTTTTCTGAAATAAATAAAAATATAATTACAGTATGGTTGATATCCCATTTTCTGTGTGTATGCAAATAATTTAGTGTTTTCTTCATATGAAATTGGTGTGGTTTTTCTGTCAAGGAATGTCTGCTTAATTTGATAGACATCGGGGTCGGTAATCTTAATTCAGGCATGTATGTTTAATGTCTTGAAATTCCTCTTTCTCTCCCAGAAACCCAAGTTTGTTTCACCTACGTCCAGATAACTAAATTTCAATATATTAAAATTTTGGTTCAACTACGTTGAATATTTTACCTTGCACTATAGTTGTTGCTACATTTCAGAATGAACGTTATTTTCCCGTTCATCGTGTTTGTTTGCTCTTCCGAAAACTGGTATATGTAAAAATTGCACCAAATTTCTACAACATATCCATTTTTGTTAACCGTGAGATGCAGCGTTTTCCCTGTTTTATTTTGGTATTTTGCAAAGTTGAAAGCTTCTTCGTTACGTATGCAAACCGTAAGCCAGTTCGCTCATGGAAACTCGTATTGTAAATTAATACCTAATCCAAACCTAGTAGAACAAGTTTGTATCTGGTGTAGTAAAAAGTAATCCATTATTTTGCCAATAGATGGCTTCAGTGATCTGTATCTCGCGTTGTATAAGTCCGATCGGGTTCAACGAGATGGCGTTCAAACGATGAGATTGCGTACTACAAACACTGTTCAGATAGTTGTGATGAGTTGACTCAGTGTTGTGTGAGCGCGCGTCAAAATGGACACTAGCAAAGAGAAAATACGCTATATTTTACAGTTTTTCTTCGATAAAGGCGAAAACGCAAGCCAGGCGGCTGCAAATGTGAATAGTGTTTATGGTCCTGATACTGTAACAGCCAATCACGCGCAATTTTGGTTTCGTCGATTCCGTGCCGGTAATTTTGACGTCAAAGATGTACCACGCACTGGAAGGCCAAGTGTCGAAAATGTCGATAAAATCATGGACATTGTCGCGTCCGACCGTCATGTAAGCACTGTTTCGATTGCCCAAGAGCTAAACATTGCACAAAAAACCGTGTGGAACCATTTGCATAAGGCTGGATACACAAAGAAGCTTGATGTATGGGTGCCACACGAGTTAACGCAAAAAAACCTCATGGACCGAATTTCCATCTGCGAATCGCTGCTGAATCGCAACACAAGCGACCCATTTCTGAAGCGGTTGGTGACTGGTGATGAAAAGTGGATCACTTACGACAACGTCACGCGAAAACGGTCGTGGTCGAAGCGCGGTGCGCCGGCGCAAACGGTGCCCAAGCCAGGATTGACGGCCAGGAAGGTTTTGCTGTGTGTTTGGTGGGATTGGCAGGGAATTATCTACTATGAGCTGCTCCCCTACGGCCAAACCTAACATAATGGATGTTAGGTCGTACAGAGGAGCGGAAGGTAACACCGACCTTCAATTAGTGATCACAAAGATAAGGGAAACGTTATGCATCGCGAAAAGAGAAACCAAGGGGTCAAAACAAATAAAATTCCAACGATTAAATAATCCGAGCATAAAAGCAGATTACCAACTCGAACTCTCAAATAGGTTCGAAATCCTAGCCGACTCGAGTAATAATAATGATGATATTAATAACGAAATTGATGTCAGTAAGATGTGGGAGGCAATTCGTGAAACAATTAAGAGCGCAGCGAAGGAACGTGTAGGTGAGAAGAAACAACAGGAAAACAAACCTTGGTTTGATGAAAAATGCCATAAGATTCATGAGGAACGAAAACAAGCAAGGCAACGATGGCTAAGTAATAAAAGCAAAGCAAATAATAACAACTACAGAAACACGAAACGAAACGACACGCGGGTTCAGAAACAAAAAGGCGAGAACATCTGACCCAGAAGATTCAGGGGATAGAGGAATACTGCAAGACAAATAACATACAAAGGGGTAAACTTGTTAAGAAAAGGCTACTACCCGAGGTTAGGAATAATTAGAAATGAACTTGGAGATCTTCAGGCGGATCCGACTAAAATTAGTCCAGGTTTACACTTGCATGCGGCAGCCGTGCGATTGAAACAAATGGAGTGGTTCACACATACTGCGGGTGTGGGACGGTGCCGCAGACCTGCCGCATTGCCCGTAGCGGTGCGGTGACCGTGCAGGAGCCGCAAGTGCCTTACGGGCCATTGCACAGCATTGGATGGTTCACACATACGATAATCTATTCTTTTTTTCTCTCAACTGCTCAATTATAAAAATGGAGATTCTTTATATTTTTCTCTATTTTAAGTAGAGAATTATAAGCTAAATATTAATAATAATAAAATAAAGTCTGACCGAATATTAAAATGAATAATTGGAGTTATACATTTTTTTTTTTTACATTTGGGACCCACCTTTCCACCCCTACCTCTCCGCATCCTTTGCACAATTTCACTTCGGACGCCTAATGGGCACAACGAACTAAACGGGTTCTCCATGAAATTGGGGTAGAGTACCTGCCTCGAGCCCAGACTCGGCGTTGATACGGAGTCCGTAAGGACCGGTTTCCACAAAAATTACTAAAAAAGGGGGGGGGGGGGGAAGTTGGGGATTTTTTTTTCTCTGGCCCAGTTCCCGGATACAAACCTGGACCCTGTTTTCGCGGTTGGGGGGGATTTTTTTCTTTTTTCTATTCAATCAAATTTATTACAAACTTGAGCTGAAAAACAAATACATAGTTATTTATACACTTATTGATAATAGTTTTATTTGTTTTTAATTGTTGCTTTATGTTACTTTACATGTGTTTGTCTCTATATTTATTTCCTTCCCACTTATACACATCTGTTTTCTTACATTGTCCATCATTCACATATCACACACACATCACACTCTATTTAAAATTCTGAATATTAAGTTTATTATTTTAAAGGTAATTGGAGGTATAAATGGAAAACTTATTTTGTATTAAAAAAATGATGTTATCCTTACTTACTTACTTTCTCTATGGCTTACGGAACTCGCAAGTTCATCGCCACAGTAGCAAGCGATCGCCATCGGGCTCTATCCTGGGCAAGATCAAGCCAGTTTTCACTACAGACACTTATTTCTCCAAGATCCCTTCTAATATTGTCCTCCCAACGTCGTCTCCATCTTCCCAACGGTCTCTTTCCCTCCGGCTTTCCAATCAAGATGGAATATAGTCTGTTTTCTCCCATCCAAACTACATGGCGTGCCCATTTTAGTCGTCGCGATTTAATTATTCTTACATCAGGTGAGTCGTACACTCCGTGGAGTTCTTTATTATGCAGTCTCCTCCAGTCATCTCATCCCGTTTAGGCCCGTAAATATTTCTCGAGACCTTATTTTCAAACACCCGTAATTTATGTTCATCTGCTAAGGTCGTACTCCAACTTTCGCAACCGTAAAGTATTACCTGCAGAACGACAGTTCTGTATATTTTCAATTTCAGCTTCCTTGATATTAATCTCGAAAAAAAAAAAAAAAAAAAAAAAAAAAAAAAAAAAAAAAAAAAAAAAGATTAATCGGCCAGTACCCACAGGTTTTTCGAAGTGGTAGAGTTCGAGTCCTAAAGGGACGTAAAAATTGTTAGCCTTTAAATAATAATGTAGGAAAAAATATGAACTTAAACAAAATAATGGTAGCAAACCAGGGTTGGGAAAAACTGCCCCCCACCAAAAAAAGTTTTTTTTTGTTTAAATACTTGCTTTATTTATTTATATTACATATGGATGGATGGAAATAAGTTTGTTTCTCCTTAATGTTCTTATGCAGCAGCGAGGTTATGAAGGACAGGACCTACAGCTAAAGCTCAAAGTGGAATCCCAACCAGTACTCGATTTGCACCTGAGAGAGATTGCCCACCACCTGGACTAGAACCCGGGATCCCTTGATTATAAGGCAAAAATTATATTAAATTATCGAAGATGGTTTAATATGTGAAATCGTCACCATGAAGTTCACACTATTTGTGGTATTTTTGCTTTTATTTAATTATTTATTGGTTTAAACCAACTGATATTTTGAAAAAAAAAAAAAAAAAAAAACTGGTTTAAACCAGCCAACCCTGCAGCAAAGCCCCTCCCCATATAAATCGTCACTCCCACCTACATGAGAATACCTTCGGAACTTGAAAATTTCCACACTTGAAGGTACAATATTCTCACTATATGGTAGGAAAATTCCAATGAAAATAATAATAATAATAATATGGATGGAATTGTCTACGAATTTTCTTGCTCGTAAATGCACTGTAAAATACAATTTCTTAAAATTAATGAAGCAGTTTTTATTTTTGCACTGAGAAATAATTTTCATACAAATGAAATATCAACATTATTTCATTTTAAATAAAAACATATCGGTTTGGAAATAGGACCACTGATCTTATTTTAAAACCAGCATGTTCTCAATTCGAATAAAAAGAGAAAGTTGAAATTTCATACCTAAGAAAATTATTCCTACTATTGCACAAACGTGCGCATCCATTGCGATAGTTCTTTAAACTGAGATTCGTCCTTGACGCCACAGAGTGTTCGCAGACAAACCGCAGCATGTGTGAACTGTTAGTGCGGCTGCCGCACGGTCGCCGAAAGGCTCCCGTACCGCATGTGTGAACTGGGGTTTATCGATGTGTGGAAAAGTTATTTCGACAAACTTCTTAATGTACACAACGCGGAACAAACAGAGGAATTTGAAATCCATACCGCAGAACCGTGGATTCCCGAACCTAGCGAGATCGAGATGTCGGTAAAGAAATTAAAAAACTTCAAATCACCAGGAATAGATAATATTCCAGCGGAAGTAATTAAAGCAGTAGGAACGGCACTAATCAACGAACTACATAAATTGATAAGTGCTATATGGAAAAAGGAGAAGCTCCCAAAGGAATGGAAAACCTCAATAATAGTTCCGATTTACAAAAAAGGCGATAAATCGGACTGTAATAATTACCGCGGAATCTCGTTACTTCTAACCTGTTACAAGGTATTAAGTAATATTCTGTTAACACGCCTCAGTGTATATGTAGATGGAATAATTGGAGATCACCAATGTGGATTTAGAAGAAATAGATCCACGTTGGACCAGATTTTCGCCTTGAGACAAATTTTGGAGAAGAAATGGGAATAGAATGGGACGGTTCACCAGCTATTCATTGATTTAAGAAAGCATATGATTCAATCAAAAGGGAAAAATTATACAGTATCCTGATACGATTTCGAATTCCGAAAATATTGGTTCAACTAGTGAAGATGTGTCTCAGCGACCCCATAAGCAGAGTACGGATAGGTAATAATATGTCCGATATTTTCAAGATTAGCAACGGATTGAAACAAGGCGATGCCTAGTCCCCACTACGGTTTAACTTTGCGTTAGAATATGCGATTTTAAAAATTAAAGGGGACAAAAAGGGACTACCATTGAATGGTTTGAATCAACTGTTCAAAAAAATGCAAAAACTACCATAATCCAATTAGCTTCCCTCGTCCGATTCTCTTAGCTAAAGAAAAAAAAAAACATGAGAATCATACTGTTATTTTCCATACTCTGCAAAAAAGATCAACACATGAGAATTCATATCACACAGTATTCTTCAATTATAGTACTAAATTATAAGAACATAACTAAGTAAATTAATTAAATTTTCCAACGATATCCTTCACACGATAGCCTAGATTAAAATGTCTAATTTTACATAAGTAACAATGCAAAATGTATTTTCTATCTAAATTTATTAAGTCGTATCAAGAAAAATTCATACTAATCAATCAAAAAAGTAAATAAAAAAATATTTTTATTTGTCCATTACCACTGGTGACAAATATCAGTGTGTCAAGAATTCTATTTCTACTAAATTTCAACTTACTTTCAACATTTGGCATCACAAACAAAATCAAGCAACAATGGTACAAATTCGACAGAGGGATTACCCTGCTTCCTTTGTTGGATAGTTACCACAAAGAAGAGATGAAGAGGTTTTACAGAGGAGCGGAAGGTGACACCGCCTATCAGTTAATGATTACAAAAGTGAGGAAAAAGTTATGCATCGCGAACAGAGAAAGGGAAGGATCTAAACAACTGAAAGTCGAAGTTAAACGATGAGACAATCCAAGCGTAAAAGCATACTACAAACTCGAAATCTTAGCCGACTCGAGTAGTAATAAAGATGAAATTGACGTAAGATGTAAGAGGCATTCGTGATACAGTGAAGGGCGCAGCGAAGGAACGTTGTAACCGGGTACGCCCGTTTTCATTACATCCCTGCGTTAACTCACTCCCCGTGGTGACGACTGGTGAGTGCATAATGGATAGCATATGAGGCAACATTTTATTGGTTTAGTTATTATGATGTCACACTTCCACTTATTAGTTACGACGTCACAAATTATCTGTGACCAAGCGGAAGTAACAACCTGCTGTTTTTAGAATGGACTGGGATAATCTAATGTAAGAATGTTTTGTCCGACCAGGTGTCGAAATTCACACGTAATAAGTTAAATATCGCATGTTCTGAAACAGTTTATGCGTGTCAATGCGATATAAACTGTGGGGAAGACTATTCATGGGTAAATTGTGGTGCACGAAACGGAAATGTCGGTAAATCGTTATAGACACTGTGTTCGATAAATGATGAAATTCTTTTCAGCACGTGAATGGAGGAACGATATTGTAAGTAGCTCAATTTTTATTGTCGTTGTGGCAAGATAACGGATAGAAGACAGCATATGTAAAAGTAAAACAATTACTTCACACTGACAACTGAAGTACCGGTACCGTGAACCTATTTGGTTGTTGAAAAATTATCACGGTGACAACATTTCAGTTGGATGATAAGTAATCACCGACAATCCATAATATTTAACATGCGTGATGGTACCATTTCTGTGTAAAAGAAGTAGCTAGCTATAGTGAGTGGTGGGTGCCCAATGAATGTATTAATATAATGTGTTTCTAAAACGATATTGTTTACTTGCACGGCAACAAACGTAACTGCAGAAGCTGAATAATCAATATTAAGTAACAGTGCAGTCAATTTTAGTGTTCCCAGTATTTTGAATCAAACTCGTAAAGTAACCTGTCATTTGAATAGCAGGGTAGTTAATGAAAATACAACGTGCACGATATGGAGTGTTATGAATTTTGCGTCTTATGATGTATTCCATGTGCATATAGTAGGGTGCTTTATGCACAAGGCAGGTATACGTCCAAAAGAGAAAAAAAGGGTGGCCACGTAGGATTTGCGTTGGATCCAATATTGAACTTTGACAAGTATTTAACTTTTAAGTTGATATCATCGTTACTGCAAAGAAGTCAGGGTGTGCTCGATGGCATCCTGTCATTCATTGTGAATTGCAATAAATATTATTTGAATGAAACAGTACGCATTTAAGTACACTGTAAAGCGATTGAGAGCGATCGCCCTAACAAGGACGTGTCAGAAAAACAAAAGTTGATCTGTTGGATAAAAGTAATTAATAACCTAGGTTAGTACTTTCCGTATCGCTCTCGAGAATTAGGTTAGCTCCTGTTACTGCCAAACAGTTATTTTGAAGCACTTGATTCTTATACAAGATATTGCAAATATCACGTTTCTTTGTATCTTAACAGAGTAAATATACTTACCTGCGTGAAAGTTAAATTTTGAATTCTTACAGTAGAACATGATTTAGAACGAAAAAAAAAAAAGTTTCTTTGACTGAGAATAGCAATCCTTTGATGTGATTTCACTGAATGTTAAAAGGTTCATCCATCTGTGAAAAACAGTAGTAGTAGTAGTAGTAGTTGTAAGCGTACGCATTTGGTTTATCTCTCTATTATTTACTTATTGTTTGCTTTTGTGATTTTCATTGTGCATGTACGCGTGTTCCCAGTTAGCGTAGGGTTCTTTCATGTTATTATCTAACCCAATTAGGCTTTTGACTAGTCATAATTACCATTGTATTGAATAAAGTTTTGTGATAAACTTTTAACTAGGCATGCTGTAAGTCCCCGCATGCCATGTAGCTCGGATGGGAGAAAAACGAAGATTATATTCCATCTTGACTGGAAAGCTGGAGGGAAGGAGACCGTTGGGAAGACCGAGACGACGTTGGGACAACAACATTAGAAGGGATCTTCGAGAAGTAGGCGTTTGTTACTACGCGATGAACTTGCGAGTTATGTAAGCCATAGACTAAGTAAGTAATATTAGATAAAAGTTCTAAAAAAAATCATGTTTATTTTACAAATAATGAATATTGCTAACGATGTAATTTTATTTATTGTTTCCATGGGTGTCTGTGCAGGCAGAAGCCCAAGTAAATTGCTTTGTCCAAGTGACAACAATGATGTTAAGATGACCCTGCACGTGAGACAGGTACATGGGGCCCTAACAGTCAATAGCCGGGGTTCCCAAATAGCTTAATCCAGCAAAAGTATGCCTTTAACCCCTGGGTCTGAAGAGTTAACTGATATCTAACGAAGGCGTATTGTTGAACAATACGAAGGTGGTATTCCCCAGAAGCAAATTTCCCGAACAATGAAAATCCCGCTATCCATCGTCTGTTGGGTGATTGTGCAAGAAACAAACAAACAAACAAAAAAAAACAACAAAAAAACGCACGCGCCGTGACGAATGTGGAGGTAACGCTCCACATATTCTCGACCTACGGGACGGTGGGATAGTCAGTCCAACGCTCAACTGCCTTTACTTTCCCAAAGTTCCTAGGAGTACCAAGGACACTCTGATACTGAATTTGATAGGAGGTGGAGTGCACCTCAGAGAGCTAGTCGTTACACTGCGAGAAAAGTCTCCAACGTCCTAGCCGAGATATGAACCCGGGCAGCCCGAATTGTAGTCAAACGCCCTACCGCCTGAGCCATGGCGACTCACGCAACTCAAAACAGCACAAAACGAAACTGTGAAACTGTGATGCCCCGTAAGTTGCCCTGACCAACAGAACAACAGCTGAGGGATGGACAATGGGCGGTGAAAGGCAATTAACGTTGCAGACATAGCATAATATCTTCAGGTCAGTCCTAGAAATTGCTCGGTATCTTCAACAGCTAGGATATCATCACAGCCAATAATGCTAAATGGAACACTAAGCAACGGAGATGGCCCAACGCCCTCTGAGCCTTTGAAATAGTCTCCTCGCAGATGAATCGTCCGTTGATCAATTTTCATGTAGCGGTCGCATATGGGTCTGGAGTAAGCCTTGCCAGGGACTCATCATGAACTGACTGGAAGCAGTTTTGTGTGGTGTGTCACTTGGCGTATGGAGAAATTCGTGCTCGTGGAATATGTAGGGAATATTAAAAGCATAAAATACATTGAAATATTGGAGAATGGTACTCTCTTAATATTTATTCTCAGGTGGTATGCTGACCAATCATCCGATCATGTAAAATGTTGCTCCATGCCATACTGCGAAAATTACACAAGCTTGGCTGACACGAGGCAATCAAATGCATCCACGGGCCAATCACCGTACAAGAACCCCGCCGAGCACGTCTGAGCTATGTTTGACCGCGCAGCACGACCTTCCCGCAAACCAGCTTCCCATAGAAAGCGTATGTGTGTCAAGAGGGTAAACCTTCCACAGAGGTAGAAAAATTCAATGATTCCATGCCGGACAGGGTTAAGGCTTATAAGAAAGCATGCGGTGAGGTAGAGAGACTGATCCCGCATGCAACTTCAGACACAATAAAAACAAGGCAGCGTTTCGCCGAAGGCGTGCTCACTTAATACGAGTGCTGCTAGGGAACGGTAATGTGTGTTAAGTTCCCGCACACTTATCTGTCTCTACTATAAGTACGAAATTAAATATTTATTTTTTCAGATAAAATCTACATACATAGGATGTTTCAAAAGTGATAGTCATAAATTCAGGGTGAACTGCTCAGGCGGTAACAAGAAAACAGTTCCTTTGACGAAATTAAAAATTAATAATAATAATAATGTGTAGTTCCGAAGCTAGAAGCGCAGAAGGTTAGAGTGGCATCACAAAAGATGCTAACAATTTTCTGACATTAACGATGGCCTATAAAATGTTTTCCATAAAAGAAACGGATTTTCAATACTATGGCACCTCCAGACATCTTTTACAGCTTCAGTCAGATTTAATGATGAACTGACTCGCAACAATCATCGTCACTAACATTTCATTCTCTTGTAGTTCCAGTGTTCTCCATATTCACTACTCCAGAAGTACAGCTATGAAATGGTTCCTCTTACCTACTTTCTCCCTCGTTCGTAAGTAAAATCCCGTACCACGTTTTTGCGGAACATTGCCACTTTTCTTGTGTTTGTATACATCTGTTTTTACCTAGTATGACGTAAGTACCTTTTTCTACCATCATATATATATCACTACCGGTAACACAAAGGAAAGCCAGAACGGCAATTTACTATAAAATGGAAGGAATTTACTTAGAGCTTATTTGTTCCATATGAGAGAGAGAGAGAGAGAGAGAGACAGAGAGAGAGAGAGAGAGAGA
>JAGDQP010007241.1:14466-30849 GCA_022664845.1 Lepisma saccharinum
AGACAGACAGAGAGAGAGAGAGAGACAGAGAGAGAGAGAGAGAGAGAGAGAGAGAGACACTGACTGACTGACTGGATATTTCGGACTTCAAACATTCCTTAATCAAGAGGACAGATAAAAGGACGAACACGTGCTGATTGAATAAAAGACGACAGTGGCGATAAGTAGCGGACAACGTATCAAGACTGGAAACAATTTATTGCTGTACAGCGTGTAAATTTCAGAAGCTTCCAACAACTGACAACTATACTGAGTGTAAGTTCCCGTCCTTTTTAAAGTGAATTTAATTTTTACTGCCCACTGACAGAGAAAGAGGATACACACACCTACCTCCATATATACACTTCTTTAAGTACAGTAGTGCGAGAGAGACTTCGTGACCATGTCATAATTACACAACTAAAGATAATACTTTACAGACAATTTAGTACTTACAAGGCACTATTCATGTAGCTTCTTCTTCCTTTCTGGGGCGTATAGCAATCATTTCCCGTTGACTCAAAGTCTTCCCTTTCCGCTGGATGTGGTCTTGTAGCTTCATATACTAAATGCGTTTTTAACTTCCTATCTCCAGAACAAGTATTTCTATTGCTCTTGCAAGCAGCATCAACGTTTAGCTGATTATTATGCACTGTTGCGGACAGTGTCTCTGATTCCCTACTTCGTCTGTCACTCCCCGAGCTTAGTCTTTCCTTTGCACCTACAACTTCATTACTAGCGTCTAAGTCTCTTTGTTTCGACGAGTGTTGCCTACAGGAACTATCTAAATTTACTGAACAATCTTTGTCGTTCTTGTTTTTCTTCTTCTTTTTGTCTTTTCGTTTTTCTTTAGACTTCACATCATTGCTGCTACAACTACCTTGACTATTTGCATCAATACCACTATCACCCTCTTCTTTATCAATTGCATCGCTTCTGATAGGAGACTCTGCTTCTGGAGAGTTCTCACCTGAGCAATCGGCAGCCACTGGAACCACTGAAAAACAATGAACTTTTAGTTTAGAGGTACTGTAGAGTGCAATGCACAGGGAAAATTTTGTTGCTTAACTTTTTGTACGTGGGTTTTAAACAATAATAAAGGAAACATGTTCTAGAAGGTACAGTTTTCAGGATGCTGCACAAAATTCTCACAATATTAGAATCCGCAGAATGAAATGTACAGTATTTACGAATCACAGTTTTGACTGATACGAACTTATGCTCTCAAAATTAAATCTCTTTCGAACAAGCGATAACATTAGTTAATCAAATCGGTCTCCAACACTTTCACATGCTTTAGCTATGAAACAGACTATCTAATGGAACAAGTATATTTGCTAACTCAGCAAGAGTAAATAAATTATTTGGTATGGAACGAGGGCTCGTGTTTATTAAACAAAGATTCATCCTGGGCACATGGATATGCATTCAACATTCGTTCTAACACTAATTCAATCACTCATTAACGCCTTGCAATTTAAGTACCTGTTTATAAGATAAGATAAAATTAATTGTATGGGCGGTAACAAAGTACCTGTTTATCTAAACGTATATTGGTTTGGTTCGGTTCTCGGGATCGTAAGGAACAATATTGCTTCAGTAAATGTACACTTCCACTTAATAATAGTCCCAAGATCATATACAAATTTGTAGACATTAATAAAGCTTCGCTAGATCAATGACCGATCGTTTGTATACTCTCACTTATAAGCTTCTGAAATTTGAAAGGTCCGGGGAAAAATAATGGTAACACACATTGAGCATGAACTGACATTCGGAAAATTAATTCTCCAATGCTGGCATATGGGGCTTCCCATATAGAAAGGGCCACTATGAGGCCATTTGTTGTTTTTAACTTTAGCTTTTTCACAGTCAGTACATATGAGTTTTACCGTTCTATTTCTGTACTCAACTAATTTTATAAAAAAAATAGGGTTACCATTGTTTTTCCCCGGACCCTTAATTTATAAACGGTTTAACTGAGAAGCTTCCTTAAAGTGCGGCAAGATTTTTTTACTTGCAAAGCTCTTAAGATCCCTTAACTACAATGGTCTATAATTATTGAAGATTGGAAAGAAAGGACACTTATTTATATATGGAATATCGTGTACTATTGATCAAAAGTGCTTCAGAAGCAGTGTTTAACTTGAAAGCCTTAATGACTCCTAAATACTTATGGCCATTACAACCATCATCAAATGATCAGACTTTATGCAATTTTTAAATTAGGAAGTTATTTCTGGTAGGTATTGTGTGGCATGTTTAGTTTGAAAAATCAAATTGGACCCACAATACTAATTTTTCAATTATTAATTGTTCTCCCAAAGGAAGCATCTACTGTGATCACTAGGGAGGTGTTATGAAAAGCTATCCACATCTAATGCAAAACCAAAAGGCGGGTGATGTAACCAAAAAACTTATTGTAAGCACAGGATCTTGCCTACATGACGCTAATAGCATTAAGACTTTTATCGAATGTTTTCTTATGTTTATCTTTAGAAACATAACTGTCATAATGTCCAAAAAGCTTATGAAGTTAAAAGGTAGTGGAATTCAGGCGTTGTTCTCTGAGGGCAAGCGATTCCTTTCTTGGTGTGGTAAGACTGGGAACCTGAGTAGTGTAAATACTGCAAATACACGTCAAGGAATGTGACTCTTTTGTCGGAAATGGACCAAATGAACCGAACACGGAACTAGTTCAGTTGTTCTAGGAATGTCTTGAGATTGGTTTCACCATGAGTCCATAGCATCATTATATCATAAAATAATCTTATCCAGAGTAGAGGGGTCAAAGGTTGAGTTTGCACGAAACCATGTTCTAGCTTACCCATAATCAGATTAGGATAAGAAGGTGTCATTCTCGTACCCATGGCAGTGCCTCGGATCTGAAGGTAGTGTTTGTTGTCAAAGGTGAAGTTGTTTCATGTGAGAACTAGGTTGGGCTATAAGTTTTGGTCTCTGGTTAAGGAAGGAACATATATGTGCAAAGAAGTATGTCAGAAGGAAGAGGTGGTAATTTACGGATGATTTCTAAGAAGTGGTAGGTGTCGCGTATATCGGCAGGCAACGCTTGAACATATGGTTGAAGAAAGGAGTCAACGAGTGCGCTAATGTGTTCAGTAGGGGAAGGTACTTTGGTCCATGGTAAGGTACTTTATGGACATTTCAGATATGTCCTCACGAGGACCATTAGCGGTAATGAAATCGGAAATTTTCTGTTTGTGGGTGTAGGTTGTCTGTGGCGGTGGACTTGTAGGTGTTGGAATCGGATAGTTGCGGTAAGCTTCCTGGAGGTAATCAGCTTTGACTAAGACTACTGTAGTGGACCCTTAGTCCGCTGGGAGGACAATTATGTCATGGTTCTCGCGTAGCGCTATACGGGCTTTGCGTTGGTTATGGGTTAGGTTAGGTTAGGTTGGTTGGTCATCTGATATGAGAACTCACTATTGGTGCTGGCAGAAATAATGGAGGAGATGTAACGTTCTAGGGGATGGTTGCTAGGAAGTGGAGGTGGGTCCATGTTTGAGGGAGGGTGGAAGCGTTCAACGCTAGTATGGAGTTTATTGGGAAGTGTGTCTGGAATAGGTGGATTTTTGGCCCCAAAATAGCGCCATCCTTATATATATCCTTTCATTGGCAATATGGCGTTTCCTTAACTCCGCTCCAGCACCTGTCCATTTTTCTTCCTACCAGTTTAAAACGCAATTACGAAACGTACTTATTTTGTTTGTGAAGTTCTTGTACTCCTATCTCAAGATTTCACTATGTAAGTATCCTTTTTTCCTACCTTGTTTACCATCTTATGAATGTATAATCTATATGTACTTGGTATGTAAGTTTCAATGCTGGTCTCCATGTTTTTTTTTTGCAATTTTGTCTACAGCGGACAAAGCAATTTTGTCCTTTCATTTGTTATTGAACATAACTCCGCCCTCGGTCGCGATTTTTATTCATATATGTCAAATTCGCATCCCCGCGCCCTGGACACCCTTCAAATCAGCTCTTGTAACTGCCAAACGATATGAGATATCAGGAAATGTTTCCTCTAAATGTTGTTTACAATTTCGTGTCTGTTTCAAAGAAAGCAAAATCAACTTATATTTCTATTTAAAATTTGGAATTTTGTTGAATGTTGGGCAGGATTCAAGGAAGATTAATTCAAACTTCAACGGTGTTTTTCTCATCAGTTTCTCCACAGTCCTTCCGACAGTGCGAAATCTGAGTATTTTTCTCTTCAGTAACATCTCGAGTAATCTGGGGTTTAACTACATTTAAGCATATTGACTTGTAACTACTTTTCGTAACAAGTTGAAAGTTACTCGAAAAAAGTTTTCTGATAAAAAAAAACGTAAAGTAATTCCACCCTGTAAAGCCGCGTTTGTCCGCTAGAGGGCGTTAAAGTATGGATCAAGGGGAAGATATCCCGGCCAGCCGCTGCAATGGCTCCCCCAAATTTCGGCTTGAACAGGCAAAATATCTACATGAACATACCTGACAGTGCTGACAAAAGACTCTAAAGGCACAATACCGTGTAATAAACAATTTGGTTGATATAGGCCAGTACTTGTCTTCACAAATGAAAGTGAGGCATTTCTACAAAGTGAGTAAAACAGAAGGGAGAATCAAAATAGGCACACAGAGCAACCTTCAAAATCAAACTCCATGGACACGGTGTCAAATGCCACTTTATTTTATACTCTTGAAGTTGCTGACAGTTACGGATAGGGACTACGTAGAGAAGAGGAGGTCCTGTGGGTCCGGACTCCACCTCCGAAATTTTGTGAGGTTAGTATCATTTTTGGCAAAATTACATGCATTTTACGCAAATTTCACACCCAGACAGACCTCGAACTCTGCGACAAAGGCGCTGGACTCGCTTCCCCCCCATGAAACCAACTTTTGGATACGTCCTTGACAGTGCATTTGACATCGCGCTCATGGAGTGTGCTTTTGATGGTTGCCATGACGTGTCTTTTGCCCTGTGTGCCGATTGTGGTCTGACAATGAGTTCTAAGTATTGTATATGATTATTTCCTTATCACAGCTCATGCAACTTTATTTCTTTGTCTTGTAGATCATATTGTGTACAAATGAGTACAATTATGATATAAGACACGTCAGAAGATACATTGATATTTACAGAAATCACAAAATATAATTATTTAAAAGCTCCACATACAGTAGAGCTATACATAGAAAATTCTGTAATACATATTAAGTCCTAAACACAATTATATAATGGCAACTGTAAAAAGAACGAAAAAAAGTAAACATCAAATTATATATAGTAATGGAAAATACAAAATTTCATATACAGTAGAGCTATACATAGAAATTTACATATTACATATTGAGCCCGAAATAAAATTATAATTATACAATACCAAATATAAAAAAGGGCAAATAAAAGTACACATCTGCTTATATATAATAGTGTACATAACCTCTCATTTACACATTACTTGCTGATCACTTTCCAAGTATTCATCAATTGAGTAGAAAGAGTATTTTATGAGCATTCTTTTTACTGCTTTTTTAAACTCTTCGATTTTTATTACATTTCTTATCTGTAAGGGAAGCTTATTGTATAGCTTTATGGCTAGATTGACTGGGCTATTTTTTGAAATGTTTAGCCTATGTCTATTAACAAATATTTTCGTTTTGTTTCGCGTATTATGTTCATTGATATCTGTGTACTTAATTAGAACATTAATATTTTGAAAAATATATATTACGCTTTCATATATTAATAGTAAAGGTAACGTCAAAATTTCTGTTTATAAACCTATCTACATGAATGCCTTTGTGGTAATTGTGTCATTATTCGCAGTGCTCTTTTTTTAATTTTGAAAACATCTTTACTTTTGCTTTTGTTACCCCATGCCATAATTCCATACCGTAGTAGAGACTCAAAGTTTGCTGTATATGTTAGACGAACAGTTTCAAAGCTTACCGACTGTGTCAGCATTTTTAATGCAAAGCATGTTTTATTTAATTTAATTTTCAGATTATCAATATGGTTAGCAAAATTTAATGAACTGTCAATATGCAAACCAAGAAATTTTACAGAACTTACAATATTTCTGTCAGTGTCATTAAGTATAGAATAAAATACATTTGAATGCAAATTGCTTCTGGTTGAGAAACCAATAGCGTTAGTTTTTGTTACATTCAATTGTAGGTTATTTTCGTCTAGCCATTTTTCTAAGTTTTTCATTTGATTATCACACTTTACTTTTAGCAAATTGTTCGGAGCTCTTATTAATAAATTAGTATCATCGGCATACAGTATGAATTTTGATTCTTGATTACATAACGGCAGATCATTTATATAGACTAGGAAAAAAAAAAGGCCAAGTATACTTCCCTGCGGGACTCCAAACTTAATATTTGAGGCGTCGATCGATGTTTCACTAAGTAACCCTCTTGTGTCAAATATTCAACTTCAACTATTTGTGTTCTACTTGAGAGGTAAGATTCCATCAACTTTAAAGGAATCCCCCTAATTCCATGTGCTTCTAATTTTGCTAACATTATATTATGTTCGACCGTGTCAAAGGCCTTAGTCAAATCACAGAAAATGCCTATGAGTTCTTTTTGGTCAAGTGACTTTGTTACATATTCCAGAAGGTCAATAATAGCTGTATTTGTACTTCCATTGTTTCGAAATTCATGTTGGGACTCGTGCATCTGTAAACATTTATCATAAAACTTTACTAAACGGTTTAAGATAACACATTCAAATATTTTTGAAAAGGGGGACAAGAGCGATATGGGGCGGTAATTTTGGATGTTTTTAGGATCCTTCTTTTGAAAACAGGTTTTACTATAGCTGACTAATCTGTTTGGAAAAACACCCGTAGAAAGAGATACAATTATAATATGAATAAGTGGTTCACATAGAGGCTCATAACATTTTTTAACAAGAAAGTCGAGCATTTCATCAGGTCCACACGATCTTTTATTTTTTAATTTTCTAAATATTTTTAGAATCTCGTATTGGTCTGTAGGGACCATATAAATAGTTTTGTCAGTTTTGGCATGCATATGTTGTACTTTTTATTTAACATCCTCTTTGCTCTTAATTGTTCAGCCACGTCTATGAAGAAATTATTAAAGAGATTACTAATTTTTAGGGGATTGCTAATAAGTTCGTCATTATTATTATTTAGTGTTTACATGTGATTTTATTGTGGCATTTATTTCTTGCTTTATTATATTCCACATTGTTCGTACTTTGTTAACAGCATTCTTCATAATATTATCATTATGCATGATTTTTGCACGTTTTATTACTTTCTTATATAAGTGTTTGTATTTCTTGCAGTACGTTTGGAAAGATAAACTTGGATTCTCTTTACTTTCAACGTGCAGCTCTTTTAGTCTTTTACTTGATTCTCTTATTCCCTGAGTTATCCAGCTGTTTCTTCTTGGTTTTAACCTTATTGTTTTTAATGGAAAACTCTCCTCAAAAAACAATTTAACGTTACCTAAAAAATTGTTAAATTTATCATCAACAGTATTTGCTTGATAAGACTGTGTCCCAATTTATGTGATAAAGCTTCAATATGTAATGTTGAAATCGCATGTGGAGTCGGATAGTAGGAGTAGGATACTTTTCATTAATTAATTTGTCAGATTTTATATAGGCAGCTTGTGCTCTGTGATCAGAGAAGTGAACATCAATATTTTCGGAGTCTACTATTTGCATTTCATGGTTAGTAATTATTTGGTCTGAGAGAGATTTAGACGTAGCAGTGATTCTTGTGGGTCAATGTATATTCACCTTGAGTCGATAAGTATCTAATAACCTTAGGAACATCATTTTCTCATTTTTATCTTTCAAAAAATTTATGTTCAAATCCCCGCACAGAACGATAGATTTTGCATAACCTTTTAAAATGAGCTCATCCAGAAGCATAATCAACCCTGCTTCAAATGTTTCATACACACCATCAGGTATTCTATAACAACAAACTACAGTCATATTATAATCGACCAGATGAGTAACACACGCTTCAAAATCCTTTTCTACACATTGAAGATAAGGGAGTTTGACATTTTCCGTATGTAGGTTGTCTCGGACATAAATACAAGTGACCCCCTTATGTGCCTATTTCTACAAAATTTAGCACTTAATTTAAAACCCGGAAAGTTTAACATACTTATTTCTTCAGATTTGAGCCAGTGCTCACATATGCAAATAACCTGCACGTCCAGATCAAATTGTTGTACGAAAATTTCAAGATCAAGTAACTTATCCCTAATCCCTTGTACATTTATGTGCATAACCCTAAAATTACTCCTATCTGTTATATCATTAATATTTTGTTTGGAGACCGTATCAACAATTTCTATATGAGATTCTAGTCTAAAAAATTACAGGCTGTTAGAGGTATTACATCGTGGGATCCAGAGTACTGTGACTTGACGCGTTTCGCAAGTTCGTCACTTAGAGAAACTTTGCCTGTGTTATTCAGATGTAGCCCGTGTCTGGTAAAATACTTCTGACCAGAAAACCCAAATCTATGTACTGTACATTAGGATATGATTTGCAAACCTTTGCCAACTTATTGTTTGTGGATTTCAATTCTCTATTTACACAAGTATTGTCAGCTAAGTCATATCTGTGTGGAATACCTGTAACATAAACATTAGTGTTGGTTGTTGACTTCAAACCTTTGTACAAGCTTATCACGGCTTTGTTCCCCTCATTTCTTGATACGTCATTCCCTCCACCCATGACAATTAACGTATCTTTAGGAGTCATGTTTTCACATAGTTTGTCACAGTCTTTTATAACTTCACACATGGGAGCACCTGGTTTTGTAATACACGAAACTTCGTATCTGTTGTCTGATTTATCTTTCAACAACACAGCAGTGTCTCTTGCATGACTGTCTCCTATGGTAAGTACTTTGTATTGCTTGTTTGGTTTTTGAATATTCTGTTCAACATTTCCCTTTTCACTTTCTACCCTTTTCTGTTTCTTCACTTTATCCCCTTGTACACTTTTCTCTTCGTTTGTTTTATCCCTTTGTACATTTTGTTGGTTTGGCCTCACCTGCGTTGTATTATTGGTATACTGTTGCTCTGAACCATATAGTGCCTCATACCGATTATTCACTGGCACTGAGTATGACTCCTGTACTGCCTTGCTGTACGAAATATCTCGATGTTTGGGCGTTCTGCGTTGCGCTTTGCCAGTACTGGGTTGAAACTTTGGGTAGGATTGACATCTATTACACTGTACTAGGACAATCTTCGTATAGGACACTTAGTATTTCAAACGACGAACATTCAGTTTGTGCCCTCTGTAGCAAGACTGTCAGTTGTTTCGTTCTTTGAACTTGCACCTTGCATTTTCCGTGCAGCGGATCTTGTAATCACTGTGTTTTTGTTTCTAATTTTAATTTCACAGGGCTTACAGTATTTTGAACTAGTAACACTGCTCTTTATCACAGGCTTCACATTTTAAACCATTGTTTTTAATTTGCAATCGAGTGGAATCTATATCATGATTTACAACTGCCGCCATTACTGCCGCAGAGCTACTAACTTTGTTTATATTCGGGTGACAAACAATAATTATGGTAATACCTTAATTTTCTTGTTAATTTCGATGAACATTGTACTACAGAGTTTCTGAAACATTCATAATGCAATCAACATCAAACAAATAACTCAAAGTACATCTACAACCATCTAAAGCACGAAAATTCAAGAGCTCAAGCACACTGATTTCTTACTCATCCGCCATCTCTAGGTACAACTAAAAATTTATAAGTGAAACTAAGTAGTTGATGCCGAATACGAAAGTACTACTAAAATTTTGCCACTAGCTTGAGCGACGCCAAAGAACAACATCCCGAAAATGTAGAGGCAATAGGCCGAAAGCATTATCTGAAGTTATAGTGCAAATAATACACGCACTCAGATACGGGTCTAGTACCAATCATGAATACAAACAATGAAATAACCAGGTATAAGAATTCAGAAAAGATTTTAACCTAAATTTTCTCAACTTCATTGGAAGTAACTCATAAAAAAAAAATGTGTAACTCATATACAAAGAAATACACTAGTTAAGGACCTACGAACACTAAATTTAGGCATGAAGGCAAAAATCAGTCTTTGAACACGAATACAATGGAAGAAAAAAATATGCAACGCTGTTTGTAGAATTGTCGTATATTACTGCTACCACGTCAAACATACGGCTGAGAACATGATTTTTTTTTAACCAATTATGAGTGATGTAGAGATATCAACCTGTCTCGTTAGATGATTAGTTCCCATCCTCGTATTGCAATCAGCAAATTTAATCGAAAATCATATATCAGCACGCTAATTAAATGAAAGCGTACTTTGTTTCCTTCAGAAGCATACTGTTATAAAAATACACAAAGTGCACATAAAATAAGTAATACTTTTTGGGTTATACGGTTAGGTATATTGCTACAAACTCAATATTCTAACCAAAATATCCCTAAAATATTCAATTCCTAGGACTTCCTTTGAAACTTCTTATAAAATCTTATCAAAATATCCTTCACTCTCCCTTTTGGATACAGATTTATGTGCGCTTCATTTATCTACTTCAAGGCCATACGAACTGCAACCACCAAATTACAGTGAAAAAGTATTTGTGAAACAACCAAAAGGAGATATATTTGTGTTTTGTATATTGAACTAAGAATACGTTACAAAAAGAATATAAAAACCTAATTAATTAACAATTAATCTAATCATTAATTGCAACGCAATAATTCGACAATGAATATTTTTTATTTTGTACTTCATATGAAATACTAGAAATTCTGTTACAGGTATCATTTGATACGTAGGTGGACTGCAACATATTGCATTCACTCGTTAAAAGATGCCGACAATACTGACACCGAAATCCTGACTACTTTCCCCCACCTTCTACCCTGCAACTTTATTTGCTCTTCTTGCTAACCTTTGATATTTTACGTAAAAACCGTCGATCTCCGTAAGAGTTGAAGTTGATTTATTCCCAATTCGACTAAATCGTCCACACTCTTCGGCAACTGACATAAATAGGTAATATCCCACCTATAATTATCCTTTTGATGCTGAGATATCTTAACGTATATAATACTGGGCACGGTCAAATATCTAAGTCCCGTATAACACTTGAAGTCTCCAGAACTCTCTTCTAGAAATGCAGTTAAGGTAAGAAAAACTATTTCTTTAACTTAGCTTCAAATCCCCAACCATGTGACATAACTACGACTTAGAATTTCTTTCATCCTATCGGGAAGTTAGAAAAAAAGAATACAGATTCCTCGGGAACACAGTTACAGGACTTACTAATTTCTTAGCAATTGGAACTTGTAGCAATTTTTATATTGGACCGCGCTTAGTTAATTGTATTCTCTCTGCCTTCAAGAAATTTATCTTGTGTAAATATTTTAGTTGTAAATAAACTTACTTTTTATAGAACCCTTTGTGTTAGATACTCTCTGATGATAACGTAAGTTAAGAAAAGCTAGTTGAGATCTTCATAGAGGACAAGAAGGTTGCATAGTTTATCAACTATTAGACACACAACACGGGAATCGAGTATCAATGCGTTAGTCACGATTTTAACTGACTGAAACCTTTTGTAGCCAAATAATATTGTATCCATAAAGTTTAAATGTTTATTTCGTCTACTATTATTCCAGCAACAATAATGCACTGGATAATACGCCAAGCGATCATTTATCCAAAAGAACTTCGCCAGGAGAAATTATTACTCTTTCTACTAAAATACCTTCATTCGCTCTACCATCTCAACTCAGAAGACAATGTCACTGAGTCGAACGAAAAATGTTTTTGTTTTTGTGTGTGTATACTTCCATAATACATTCACAAAGAATTTATACTCGTCTTGCTTTCGTTCCTGCTTTTTCATTTTAAGCAACGGAAGTGGCAAACATAAGACTCTGCAGTACAGTATATTGTGTTTCTATAACAACAGAGAGAGATCAATAACATACTCTTCCCGGTTTCCCTGATCTTTAAATAAAAGCAAGCACTGCTCAAGGAACTCTCCCAGGACGAGCCAGCATCTGGACGCAAAACGATGAGTGCCTTCGGTAGCCGTGCTACTTCCAGTATACTTGGAGAGAGCTCGAAATGACCACATGTCGGAGTTAACCAACATAATTTTGGGGAGCGCAGGCTGCCACCTGGTCCCAAGCAAGCAAAAGGAAATGACCCAATTTCTTTCCCATCATTCTACCTGTTATCAATATGCTAGTTTGATTTTTCATGTATAATGGCCTATAATTACACTCGTACATACGGCGATACGTTAACTCTAGTGCAAGCTGCTTAAGTAAGTACATGCTTTCCCAAGAGTAGTATCTCATATATTTATGCGAGAACATAATCCTTACGACACACACACAAAAGGTTAAAACGCAGTCTCACTACACAGATTTGTGACACAATTCGATCAGTAGTAATTTCATATCGAAAATCATTTAACATCCACTAGCCACTACTTTTAGCCAATTCTACACACGTTAAATATTGCATCACTTCCTTAGGTTTTGACTTATTACATAAATAATACATACTCGGACTTTTCTTAAAAACGTCCAGTCAAAACAGGCTTTATCTCAAAGACCGTAATTTACAAAACGCCCTTTTCCTTTTGCAAAGCACATTATAAGAACTACACTCCTTTTCGCTAAACCATAGATATATAAAGAACAGCGACATACAAAAGAAAAATTTTCACATGCGCATATTCCATCAAAACAGATATATGATATAAACAATAGCGACATACAACAAACACTCACATGCGCATCGTTCTATCGATCACCCCCTCTAAATTGAACTTACTACCAAAACACAGTCACATGCAATAACAATATATTAGGTTAGCTTACATTCGTTCAGTTACGTTCTACTGCAAATATAACACACTAAATAACCTACAATAAACTAAAAATTAATTCACTCATTACACCCGTATGTTATTCTGCTGGCGTCAAATTTTGTCAGAATCTTTCGCACAGATTCTCGTAGCTCTGTGTACTCTTTGTGACCTTCTAAGTGGCATCTCATTGCCTATTTCTTCTTCTGATTCTTTATATTCCGTTTCTTGTCTCCACCAGTCTCGTTCATCTTGGTCTTCCTTACTTTTGGCTTTCACCACTTGATGCAAATTTATAATTCTAGTGCGGCCAATTGGTTGCAACCTCCATCAACCAATTCCCCCCATGCCTTATGACTTGTCCTTGTATATAACGGGGAGTCTTGTGAGGTGCATTTTTAAACCAAATCCACTCTCCTATTTTTGGTAGTAAGCTTTACGTATATTCAACCTTCTTAGTATTCTTCTGTGAATGTCCCTCTCTGTATAACTTATTGAACCACATGTTTGGTATGTAGTTAAATACGAGCTCATCCGGCGATTTTCCTTGCAGCAGAGAGGTGTACGCAAATCTAAACACGGTCGATATCCTTTGCTACGCGTGATTCCTCGACTGCTGTAATCGTTCCTTCCGCCGAGGTAGATCGTATCCTTTTGACTTGGACCCATTTGGAGTAACTGACTACAAACAATACAAATATTTGACCCCCCAAATAAATAAATAAAAAATCCAGATGAACTCTTGCAAATGGTTTTGTAGATTTCTGCCACGCTGCAAAATCTACTTTTGGTACAGTCTTCCGTTGCTTGACAATTTTTGCTATTTTGAATGTACATTTCTACTGCATCATCTATCTTCGGCCACCAGCAAGTTGCCTCATAGTAGCCTTAATCCTTTCAAATCCCTTAATGATGTTGATGTAACATTTCTTCTATTGGTTTACGATATGAAGTAGGTACTATAAGTCTATGTCCCCAATCATTTTGCACTGTTATTTCTGATCGTCTTCGAAAAAATGCATTGTAACATTTCTTTTGCAAAGGAAGTGGTAGATGAGTTGGCCACCCATTGGTTACCCAGCCGTATATACATTTTAAATCCTTATCAAGGTCTCGGTGTCTGTCTGTCTGTCTGTCTCTCTCTCTCTCTCTCTCTGGTACAGATTTCCAATATGTATTGCTCTGACTGTAAATGATCTTCAGTTGAGTTGGAGAGCGGTAAACGAGATAAACTGTTTGCTACTTGAACATGCTTTGAATACAGTATTTTACAGTTGTAACCTAACAAAAACCACAGCGAAGCAGTCTAGGGTGCTGGACGACGAAAAAGCTTTATCTTCCCCAAAACATCTTAACTGGAAGTGAGTCTGTCCAAATGGTGAAAATTCTACCAAGCAAATATTTAGGAACCTTCTTTACGCAGAATATCACAAAGTAAGTGCTTCTTTCTCATGACTCTAATTACGTCTGCTGCTAGTTAGCGATGCTGAAGTAAAAGCCACAGTTTTAATTTATCGTCATTTCCTTTATTACAAGGCTGGGCTAATCCGAAACTAGTCACTTCTTCAGAAGGATTAAATATAGCTACCTTGTCACTATTCACAATCAGTGTTTTAATTTGCTGAAATTGCTCTTGGTGTTTCTCACTCCAATGCCTTCTAGTGTCTTTTTTTTAAATAAATAATATAGCAGATGAGCGTGCCGGTTTAAATTCGGTTGAAAAAAAGCAACGAAGCCTAAAAGGATTTCAGCTGAGTTGTATTCTCTGGAGCAGGACAACTGGCAACCGCCTCCTGATGTTTTGGTAACGGTATAATCCCATTCGGTGATATTCCATGACCTAAGTACTCTACTTCTGAAGCAAAAAATTCCTCTACTTCCAATGATCACATCATCTAAAAATGTTTGAGCGAATGGAAACTCAGCTAAGGTACTGTTCATACAGCTTTGATAGATAAATGGGGATGCACTTAAACCAAACGAGAGACCTAAGTGCTCAAACAAGCCCCACGGGCTATTTATAACTAACGACTTCCGAACATCGTCTTCAGAAGGAAGTTGAAGAGAAGCTTGACAAGTCAAGTACCACATAAATATCTGCTCCTTGTATTTTTGTTAATATGTTGCCCAAAGTGGGTAATAGATATGACATATCGAGTACGTACTTGTTCACTGTTGTTCTAAACTCCGCGCATATTCGAATTTCTGATGCTTGTTTCTTTGGGACTTCAAGGAGCGTAGCCTACTCAGCATACGAGACAGGTGCAATGATACCTTGCTTTTGTAGTTCAAATCCCGGTTTTGCTGTTTCTTGTAGACTACGGAATTTGTACGGACTACGAAAAATTGGTGTTGCTTCCTGGTCCAAATCTATTCGTACCTTATAGTCTGTAACTGTTTGTCCAATATTAGCACTGAACACTTTTGTATAACGATTAAGCAATTGGTTTTCAAAACTAGTTATATCTTCGATTGTATTGGTTTCAGTTAATAACTGATTAGGCAGGTTCCGGTTAGTAGGTAAATTAACATCTACCTGAGATGTTTTGCGCCAAGAAAGCCAAATTAACTTTATATCAGTTCGAAATTCGCCTTAGGCCCCTTCCTCGACAAAACAAAACTCTTAACATAACGACTCTATTAATCAATTTGCACTAAAAAATCACGGCCTCTTTTGTCCTTAACTTCGCCAATAGCTACATTCGATGTAGTAGTAATTGGTTATAACCTTTTTCGTTTCTTTAGCTGTTCAAAAGTTTACACCTGCCCCTGTATCAATTTTTGCTATTATTATTATTATTATTATTTCCATCAAATCCAATATTGGATTTACAGGGCATGATGTTCCAAGAAAGTGGCAATCTATCTTTTTTTACTCGGTCTGTGCATCTAAGATTTCCAGACTGTTTCATTCCACCGCCAGATAATCTCTCTCTTGATATTATACATGGAATTTATGGCTTTAGTCTGTTTTACAAAATCAACAGCTTGATCTAACCTCTTTGACTATACATGTCCATGATGTTTTACAATTGATTACCTGACTAGTAACACAGCTAGAAAATACTGCCATATCGATCTTATTTAATCTAAACCAAATCTTGATTTAGTGCTAATTCTCTAGCATTCACTATACGAAGTAAGATTCAGTTCTCGCAGTTACATCACTAACATTATGTAGATTAGATGTGCACTGTCAAAGAAATTTGTAGAGACGAAGATATTTTATTTTTATCCTCGTCGCCATTAATACTTTTTGGATTACATGGTTAGTGTGGGTTCTCTAAACTACTACAATATTACATTAGTTCTGTTAAGTATATGTTAGTCTGATTTTTCATGCATAATGGCCTATCATTACACTCGTACACACGGCGATATATTAACTCTAGTTCAAGCTACTTAAGTGCGTAAACACTTTCCCAAGAGCAGAGGTGTTGAACCTCGGAGGTCCGACCTCGAGTTCAAGGTCAGTCAAGGTCCCTTCGCGAGTTCAAGGTCAGTCA
>JAGDQP010007241.1:30859-65994 GCA_022664845.1 Lepisma saccharinum
CGAGTTCAAGGTCAGTCAAGGTCCCTTCGCGAGTTCAAGGTCAGTCAAGGTCCCTTCGCGAGTTCAAGGTCAAAATGAGAGTTTGAGAGATCGCGATGTTGAGTGAGGCCGAACTAAAGTAGCGAAATCGAGGTTTAAGTTTAAACAGAAAAAAAGAGCTGTGTCGGGGTTTAAAGGTTATGGTTTAAAGTTTCTAGAGTTATTAGACTGAAAACCCAGTCGATCTCGAGATCTTGTCCATTCATGAGTGATACGTTTTCAAATGACGTCATTATTTAAATGAGGTTAAGTATTCATTAATAGACAAGATTTCGAGATCGCTGTCCATTATATTTCGTAGTAATTTGTAAATACTAGTGCGCTATGTTAGATATGATAATGTTGATAATGCTCTTAGATTTTGAAAAAAAAAAAGAAAAAATGGGGCGAGCGCAGGTGAGGATCCTTAATGATGATGGTGGAGGGCCAGTCATCTGAGGCCGTGCGGGTTGAATTGAATTTTAATTATGACATTATGCATCTAAAGCTCAGGCCGAAGTAGGGAAGGGAAAAGGATTCGGGTAGGTGTCGGCTAGGGCTTAAGTTAAAAGTGCATATACCGGCATTTGCCTGGTGAGTCAGAAAAAAACTGGAAAACCTCAGTCAGGATGGTCATCCGCTGGGATTGAACCTATGACCTCCCGAATGCTACGCCAACGCTCTACCATTACCAGGTGTGTGAATATGAAACCGGAATTTGTGCATAGACGGCGTTAGCTGTCACTGAGGTTACAGTAAAATTGCGTCCTTGGCGCCACTTGCTTGTTTTGACTGCTGATAACGATTTGCAACTCACAACCAGACAAGTTTCATGTCATAGTAGTGTTTAATAGCGTTGAACATCGCGCAATTTGTACCTACAAACTACGATGTGCGGACAGCATTGATTTTTTGTTACCATTTGAAGAAAACTGCTGCAGAATCGCATCGCATGCTTGTCGAAGCTTACGGTGATCATGCTATTGGTAAGTCACAGTGCTATGCGTGGTTTACAAATTTTAAAATTGGCGATTTTGACGTGAGAAACGAAGAACGTGGAAGATCACTGAAAATGTTTGCAGACAGCGAATTGCAAGCTTTGTTGGATAAGGATAACGCTCAAACGCAACAACAACTCGCGGATCAATTAAATGTGACACGAGAAGCAGTTTTCATATGTTTAAAAGCCATGGATAAGATTCAGAAGGTGGGAAAATGGGTTCCACATGCATTGACTGAACGACAGCAGGAAAACCGAAAAACCACTTGCGAAATTCTGCTCGCCAGGTACAAAAGGAAATCATTTCTCCATCGAATTGTGACTGGTGACGAAAAGTGGGTCTATTTCGAGAATCCTAAGCGTAAAAGATGATGGGTAACTCCAGGAGAACCGGTGACATCGACTGCAAGACCAGATCGCTATGGACGGAAGACAATGCTTTGTGTTTGATGGGATCAGAAGGGAGCGATCTATTATGAACTGCTGAAACCTGGCGAAACCGTTAATACCCAACGTTACCGACAAGAAATGATCGATTTGCATCAAGCTTTGCGTGAGAAACGACCAGAATATGACCAAAGACAACATAAAGTGATTGTGCTTCACGATAATGCACCCTCCCACACAGCAAAACCGGTCAAAAAAACGATTGCAACGTTTGGCTGGGAAATCCTTCCGCATGCGGCTTACTCACCAGACTTGGCACCTTCCAATTTTCACTTATTTGCATTCATGGGACACGCACTTGCTGACCAGCGCTTCACATCTTACGAAAATGGCTTGATGACTGGTTTGCAGCACAAGAGGCACATTTTTTTTTTGGTCTGGCATCCACACATTGCCGGAACGATGGCAGAAATGTACCGCTAGCGATGGCCAATACTTCGAATAAAATAGTTCTTAGCATTGGCATCCAATCACTGTCTTTTTTGTACATAAATTCCGGTTTCATATTTACGCACCTGGTAAGCTACGAGACCGTGTGGTTTAACACTAAGTTTGCACTCCGTGATTGAAATGACAGTCCCTAGATGCTACTTCAGGAGAGAAAAAAAGTAAAGTAAATTTATTACTTAAGTTTTAGGTATCTTGATAGCGAAGCTATAGCTAAAAGGGACATTATTATCCCACTCATTCTGTCCGTTCATGCACATAAATTAAATCTCAGGAACTACAAGGGCAGAGGTGCATGAAGTGTCGTTGGAAAGGATTTTACTATACTAGCTCGGGGAAACAAAAATGAACTGTGACAGTCGCGCGACCACGTCGCCTAGTGTGAGGCAGGTACTTTTCTTCCTTTAGTCACACAGGCAAATGTCGGGATGGTACCTAATCTAAGGTCGTAGTTTCTTTTCTTATTTTCCCAGAAAAGTGCTCGCCAAGTTACGTCTTTTTTACCGACTTGTAACTGGGTTAACCACATATGCCTGTTCAAGCCACTATGTAAGTTGAATAATGAAATAAGTAAATTCACACAACCCGTCACTTCACAATAACCAAAGTTTGTCTGATTATTTCATTGATCCAGACACGTGTTTTGATCAACACTTTGTGAAGTAACCTTATTTATTATGGAACTTTTATATTTTCTTTTACTTACATTTCGAGACATAAATAAAATGAGTTTATGGGCGGTAACAGTACTATGGTTTACGCCCGTCACGATACGACTTATATTTCGAAGCAATACATTTTTTCTCTTGTGTTTCATACTTTATAGTATTCCATCTTAAATCGCCTGACTACTGTATACAACTCTGGCTACAGTGAGCTACAATTCATTAGAAAATAGATCTAACTATAAACCAGAAGTTTAGAAGTCAAATCAAATTAAAAACTAGTATTTTCCACATGCAAATTTTGCCTTAAATGTTGATTTTATCTTTAAAATGTGACAGTTGATGACTCTCGTGTCGTGACACGTGATGTTCAACTGCAGACACTGATTCGTGATTCCCCCTTAAATTGTCATGAGTTTGTACATTTATTTACTTCTAGGTGAAACTAGATCATATTACTCATTTCGGTGCACGCCATCGTGGTGCACAAAGATTCTTTTCTTCTTTCTCAAAAAATGTAAACAATTGGCGATACTTTCCTCCTAGTCCCCCAGTTTGTCTTATAGGGCCTCTGGCAAAAAGGATGCTTTTTTCACGTGAATAGATAATTATTTCAAAACACAAGAATTTTAATGCTACCGAAGGTGGAGAGGATGCTAATGCTATCAGCTGCAGAACTTGTGGTGCTCTAAAATCGTAGCAGCACTGTAAATCTTAGAATATCAAGAATATTAAAAATAATGTTCTGAATATGTTGTATTTTCCTACATACTATCACTAAAATGATGTGTGCTTCATCTTGTTAAATTAAAAGGAAGTGCTTTGCATTCTTAAAAAGAAGGACTGCGAGAGTCTGAAACTTGCCTTCGGTTTCATAAACAGCTGTAGCTTAAGAAATCAAGTTTGGAAAAACAAATAGGAGCTGTTCCAATTTTCGAACTTCATTTCGACTATAAGATTTAAGGGAAGAATGTTATCCGCAGCAGGAATTATTTTTACAGGGAAATCCCAGCCACACACCTAAATTCGCACAAAGCATACATAATATAAAATCATTTTTTTTTAAATACGTAACTTCACTTTGAAATGAAGTACTATGTATTCCGAGATAATTCACTATTCCAAATAGCCCTTGTCTGACTAAAATACTAAATTTATTTATTTAGAAATAGACCGAATATTTACTTGTTCGTTGAATTGAATTTGAATTTAACTTGTAAGGCTTTTCGGCAACTGTGACTCAGGACGGATGCATAATGATGGGATGAATTGATGGAATGAAGAAAGTAGGAAGAAACGCGAGCACCCCGAGAAAACCCACGCAAACGGTGTTTGTCATCCACAAAGCCCGCATGGCATGATCCGGGATCGAACCGACGATCCCAGCACCAGAGGTGAGCGCTATACCATTTAGCCACCGCGTTCGGCCCTTATTTGTTCGTTATTCACCTATCCGAAATGTTCCATAGACGTGTCTTACACAGTAGCTGTTCATTTCATTGTTCAATTTCGCGAGGTCTAACCTCGACCTCACGGTTTAAGGTTGAAATTCGATCGCGAGGTCGAGGTCGAAGTACTGTCGCGAGTTCGAGGTTGAGCGAGGTCGAAGTGGAAGTCCCATGGCGAGGTTGAGGTTGAGCGAGGTCGAGGTCCCGTCGCGAAGTCGGGTCCAAATGTACACCTATGCCCAAGAGTAGTATCTCAAATATTTATGCCAGAACATAATAATCCTTACGACACGCAAACGGAAGGTTTTTTCTCGCTACATAGATTTGTGTGACAATTCGATCAGCAGTAATTATCTACATACATTAAATATAGCAACTCTTCCTTAGGTTTTGGCTTATTACATAAATAATACAGTTCGGACTTTTCTTAAAAAAGTCCAGTCAAAACAGTATATAAAAGACCATAATTAACAAAACCTGCTTTTCCTTTTGTAAACAACATTATAAGAAATACATTCCTTTCCGATAAACCATAGATATATAAGCAACAATGACACAGAAGAGACAAACTTTCACATGTGCATCATTCCATCAAACTATAGATACATAACCAATAGCGACATACAACAGACAAACTTCCGCATGGGCATCATTCCATCAATAAGCATTATTATTTAAACAAACTTATTTCATACAACTTATCGTGCCAATCTTATAATTTTTCTTCCTTACGTACGCGTAGAGCAGCACTCGAAGCTTTGTTCTAACCAGCATATCGCTGCAGATGGTATAACAGGTAGTAATACTCCAAATTTCAAGATGAACTAAAGTAGGCAATTTTGCGCTCACTTACAGATACTACAAAATGAATGAATTTACTAATTGGTTTTATTTTTTTATCACCTCGACTATAATTTTTTCATCCAAGACTATAATTTTTCTGATTTATATATTTTTCCCCATTCCGGATCACTCTTTTTTAAAAGTTCCAGACTATCAACAAATTTCTTTAATTTTCTAAGTTCTCCAGATTTCCAGATCAAGTAGCCACCCTGCAAACGGTATGAGCCATTGAAAAGTGTTTCCTCTAAAAATTGATCAAAATTTACAGCTCATTTCAGAGAGCAAATACACCAAAATCAACACCAACTGCCATTTAAAATTATGAAGTTGTCTCACGCTAGAGGTATTCCTGGGACGCCACTACTTTCAGAAACAACATCACGTGATTTTTGCATGTGGGCTTTCGTATGCACACAATTTTGTTTCGAAGATTATGTACAATAGAAGTCGAATTATAACCCTGATACGAACTTTCAGAACCACCCTGCATATTATTAGCAAAATGTCCGCTTCCTAGCTCCAGTTCTATCTGTCCGTCTCTTCTACTATTATGTGGACAAGCCTTTAGCGAAACGTTGCCGCATTTTTATTGTTTGTAAAGTTCATATACACCTATCTTTGAATTCTAATATGTAAGTACCTTCCTTTTACCTTATTTTATGTACGAGATGATAGTAAAATAAGGTAGAAAAATTTACTTACATTTCAGAACGGAAAGACAGAGAGATATATGAATTCCACAAACATAATGGAATAGATTTACCCACCTGTTAGTGCGAGGTGCATAAAATATGTCGATAACACTGACAGTTGTAAATATTTTTAAAATCCATTGGCAACAATGTCCCAGTACGAATACCAAATTCATTGTGTACACGTATAACGGGATGGAAACAATGTAAAGTAATATATTTTTTTTAATTGGCTGGCAACACTGACAACGTTAGGGGTCTGTGTTGCCGTGTGAATTTGAATTTATTTCATAGTCTTTTGCCATGTTAGACTCAGGCCGGGATTGGGTGAAGGAGAGATTGTTGGAAGGGAGATGGCCAGGGCCTGTTTCGTAGGTACCATCCCGGCATTTAACGGGTAAAACCCTCGGCCGCTGAGACCGATCCCAGGACCTCCCGAATGCTAAGCCAATGTTCTATCACTAAGCCATGGCCGCTCGGTGCGATGTCCTCTGAGTACCTCTATTACCTGTTCCACTACCTAAATGTATGTATGTTACGATACGCCCGAAAGTATGTAAGTAATTAGGAAAAAATATATTTTTGCAACTCTGACAACTGCGGTGCACGAAGTGTATCTATGACCCATGCCAGTACATAAATGCGAAATATGGTGCAAATACGTAGACTGGTATAGCAGCAATTTAAACAATTTAATTTTTGAAATGGCAACACTAAGAACTGCGGCACATGGAGTACCTGTATGACATGTCTTGTAGCTAACTGCCAATCTTCGTTCAGATACGGCAAAAGGTATGGGAGTACTTCGAAATATTAATTTTTTTTTAAATGGCTTGTAACACTGGAAACTGATGCGCCAGCAGCACCCGGAGTACTCCTAAGCTGCACAAGTATACAAAATATGATGTAAATCAATATAGGCGTGTAATTTATGTAATGGCAACTCTGATAACTAAGGTTATTGGGGTAGGGATCATCATATTTTTTCTATGGTGTTGAATAATGATTACGAAAAGTTTAGTGTTAATACGTTCAACGGTTTACAAGCAATTTAAAATATACATATCCATTTTTGAAGGTTGGAACACTGACAACTGGAGCGCATTACCGGAACTAGAATACATCTACGACCTAGCCAAGTACCTAAAAAACAATTTGATGTAAATCAATGCGGTTACATTTTGAAAAACTTAAAAAGTTGGGAACACTCAGGAGACATGACCTGATCTAGGACCTTAGGAACACATAAGCAAATTTTGGTTGAAATCAATGCACACATGTAGATTTGGATAAATAACGTATGGACAAACTATAGGATTTTTTAGTATACACATCGGCCAAAAGTATTGCATCATCCTTGGAAATGCTGTAAATTTATTATTTAAATTGTTACTGATTTTAATAAAAATGTGTTTAGTGTTATACTTAAATTATAATGAATTCATTCTTAAGCTTTTTTATATATGGCAAAAGTGAAATTACTTATACCAGTCAAAAATTATCACTGGAAATAAGAAACTACTTGAAATTATGCTTATGAGTAATTATTTCTGCCTTTCAGTGAACAGCGTACCTGTAAATATCCATCAGTGAAGACATTTCGGCTTTTAGTGAAGAAATATCAACTTACTTATCGTTTAATTATTAAATATATTAAAGTTATGGTCATAATCCGCGAAATTACTAACGAAGAACGTGAAGTGATTGTTGAGTTAAACGATTTAAAGTTTTGTACGCCATAGATCGCGGAACGAGTGAAAATTCATCAATCTGCTGCTGTTCACACTATTCAACGTTTCAACGAGACTCAGTCAAATTCTAATCGCTGACGTTCTGGAAGACCACGAGTAACCAAAAAACGAAAATAAATTTATAGTTGTCACGAGCAAACCTCAACGAACACTCACAGCACCATGAACTTCACAAATAATAGAAAAGCTGCAACAATTCGTTCAAGCGTTTTCACGTAGGGCTGGTGCTAGGGAGCAGCCATGTTGCCAACCCCAAAGTAATCGTTTAAAAGAAGTACAAAACTGCAAGCTAGTAATAAATAAATGAATACTGATATACTATAAATACAAATAACCGGACACCGAAAGTAGTATGCTTACCTGAATCTAATGTGCTGTCAGTATGACGTTATCTATCTTTTGTTGCTAAAGTAATGAAAATACTTTCATTATGCGGGATATAGAGTAACTGTTCAGGGTTGCCACATAAACCTGAAAATAATTTTCCGACTCCAGACTATATAAAAAAAAAGTTCTGACCAATAAGTTTTAAAACATATGAAAATAAATTAAATAAAGATGAATATATAATTATCTGCACATGAAGGGCACAGCTATGGACACTAACATGGCCCCCTTCCTACACCAATCTTTTCATGGGACGCCTGGAGAGACATTAACTCAACTCCACACCTCTCAAACTTTTTACCTAGCATCGCTATATCGACGACCTTTCATTAACTTGGACCCATGGACAAGAGGCACTGGAAATATTCATGCTAATCCTCAACTGCACCTTTCTCGACAAATTCGCTAAGTCCTCCTCCAAGGAACACACAACTCCCTAGATGTGGATGTCTGGTTCAAGAACAATCGACCTAAGACAGGCGTCCAACACCAAACCTACATCAGTATGCAATACCTCCATTTCACTAGCTCCCATCCACAACATACCAATCGCTATTGCTGTACGGGGCTCCCGCAGCTCCTCTGATGACCTACTTCAAAATTGTTTCAATATTCTCTCCTCAGCTCTCCCAATCACCTCATCCGTAAACAACTGGACCGTGCCAGAGATCACCCTAACTGCACCTAGCCTTCATCACCCACAGATCAAACTAACTCCACTCCACTCACCCTAATTCCGCGAAGATCGTTCCGCTCCCCATCTTCTCACACAATATCACCCTAGCCTCCAAAAGCTCCTCAAACTGGCGCACCCTATACTCACTGCGTCACTTGAAACAGTTTTCCCATCGTGCCCCAAAATAGTCACCAGAGTCCCCCCGAATCTCAACAAGATTCTAAACAGAACTGGACCCCAATCACATCCTCCCCTCAACTGGCAAGTGTAGTAGACCCCGCTGCAGAACCTATCCTAATTTTTATCCCAGTCTGACCTTAGAACATCCCGTCACTCACAAGACGTACTCTTTCCGACACTCTGTCAGTTGCATATCTTCTAACCTAATTTACCTACGACTCGGTAACCTATGTTCCGTCTTCTACGTTGAAGAAACCCAAACAAACGCTCTGATCAATCTCTCCACATCAACAACCAACCGTCCTCCAAATCACAACTTCTGCACTTCTCCATTACTGAAAACACTTCATATCACGGCAGCACCTTTGACGAAACCTTTCGAGTCAGCATCCTGAAAATCTTGAATCCTGACTCACTTGCCAGTTAGAACGAGATGCGAGCAGACGTACCGATCTCTACCCTCTCCGTCAACCATGAACCCGGTCTTATCTACATGTAACTCCCCTAGAGCGCAATCTCTTCTTTTTCTTTTTAATATTCTTCGGTGCTTCCTTCCCCATTCTCTCCTTCCTTCAGTTTCCATTTTCACTTTAGATTTATTTTTCTTTCCCCTTCATTTTCGTTATTTTTATTATTATTTTTCCCTTCCCTCTGATTCCCTACCCTCTTACTCCTATAGGAAGTCTTTCACCTACTCCTAGTGATCTCGCAATTCCGTCTGCATTTGGTGTTTTGGCCGACCCATCTAGTCATTTGTGTGCCTCCATAACTTGGCCACATGGCTACCCAGCATTAGTTAGCAACATGACGATTCCTTAGCACCAATCCCATACCAGTTCTTTGTCTATTTTCTCTCCTATCACGTGAAAACGCTTTTGAGAAACGTTGCCGCTTTCTGTTGTATCTGTGATGATCTTTATATTACGTAACGTAAATACCTTTTTACCATCTTTTATATGTAAATATTTTATTCCATTTTATACCATCTGAGTTACTTACGATATTCTTTTGAATTTTTCCACCTTTGTTGCTTGTTTTCCCGCCATCTTCGTGTTTGTTTCTAATTTACTTTTTCTTTTATTATTATTATTTCCTTTTCTTCCTGACTTATTGCTTTTCCTTTCTTTAGTTACGTTTCTGTTTTCACTTTCAGTTAATTGACTTCTCTGTACTCCTTTTTCGGCTCTACTTGACTTTCTGCACTCCTCTTTGTTCAGTTTTACTAAGCTTTCTGCAATCCCACTTGTTTGGCTTTACTGGACTTTCTGTCCTCCTACTGGTATCATGTCCTCCGATCCTCTTCTGCTCTGGATTACTAAAACTTTGGTAGACTTTATTTTTATATGGGCCAGTTTAGTAACTTTGGACTTCGATTTGCCTTTAGCTGTTAAGTGTTAAAATCCACACCCATGCTCCTGCCGGGACTCGAACCCGGGACCGTTGAGTCGAGAGCCTACCGCCGCAGACCGCTCGACCACCCGGCCGGCCTCTGGATTACTAGTTTCCGCACCAGCATACTTAAGTTTTCCCGTATTATCTCAAATATTGAATTCCTGCAATCGTGCCTTCACCTAGAACTTACACCTAAAGGCCTTCTTTGAGTATAAACCCATGCTCAAGCAAATTTATACTTATAGTTGGTAAGACTGCTATTTCATAATACTTACTAAAGCTTCCCGCACTAAAAACATACAGAACTGCAAACTTAGTAAGAAAAATGTAAACAGTTAGATACGTCATGTTACTTCTATTTGCAACGCTAACTCTATGAAACAAATTTCTTCACCTTCAGAAAGTCAGAGAGTAACGTAGGATTAAAACACTTTCCGAGACGAGAATATAAAACTACTGAAAGCTAAAAGATACAATTAACTTCAAAAAGGACACGACTGATAAATGCAAGTAACACACAACACACAATGTAAGTTTAAGGCCTCTCCACGCTAATATACTCTACAGCAGCTAGAAACACTTTAAATCAGTACCTCCAAGAGTCGTCTCCTGAGGTTTCATTTCGTCTTCCACAGACCTCTTCAAATGTTCCTTCTCCTGCAGAAGGATCTCATTTTTCTTGTTTTCCTCCTGTAGTTTTCGCTTTTCTTCTTTCTTTTCCATTTTCTTCTTCTTCTTCCTCTCTCTTCTTCGAGCAGCTGCTGCTTTTTTGGATTCTTCTCGTGTCTTTTCCATATCTAACTCTTCAAGAAGTATAGTAGCATTTTTATTTGCTTTCGCAGCCTGTTGGTCTTTTGCGGCTCTTATAATTTTGACACATTCTTGACACTTCTCCGGAAGTTCCTGAAATTAAAAGCACAGATTATGGCATATTAAAGCAGTTAAAACACGAACAAAAATAATGTTGTCTACGGAATATAAAACAAATATTTAGTTACTATAGATATTGACTCACAATACACTGCGATAAAAACTAATAATTCCCCTCGGAAAACACAGTTTGAAGTTGAAACTATAAACGAGAGGAAATGACCGTAGGTAACTGCATCGATCATGAGCAGCATCTGGAAAATGCAACCGCGATGTGCTTATCGAATGGAATTCTATGCTTAATTTTCCACCCTGCACTCTATACACTGGCATAGTTTCCGGAAACTTACTAGAACATGCATTTGCAGATTTGTTATGCACAGTAAGATGGGGCAAAAATTTGGGTGTATCTGTTTGGTTTACTTTTGCATTCTATTATTATTATTTTTTGCTTGCGTCTCTTTTCCCGTTGTAATTGTCGTAGGATAGGGAATGACAGGACGTTTTATTCGTTACGGACCATAGAATGAAATAATTGTATAAATTAAAAGGCTAACTTTGATTGGAGGAGGGGAAAACGCCACGATTTTTTTTCTGTAAAACACATTGACTCCCCCTTACTGCACAGCTTTGCGACAGCACCTTGCACAAATTTTGAATATACTTATAATAAAGCTTGACCAAAATATTACATTTCCCAAAAGTTTTGTCTTTTCCAATTCGACAGTAGCATTTTGAAAATAATAATTTGCTAAGAGCACGTTCAAGATTAAAGCTTTAGATACGTAAGACTCGCTTTACGCCCCCAGCCCTCGTGGGGGCTGCGCCCCCTTTATCGTAACCAGAATTTCTCTGGTGGACTGCACCGCCATGGTGTCGATTTGCACCCCGCAGGGGCTGCGACCCCATAGGGACGGTTTGCCCCATTTATTGTAACCTACTTGTGATGGTACACCTTCATACCAAATTTCGTTTCTCTAGTTTCAGTAGTTTGGAAAATGGGCTTTAGAGCGCCCATTTTGGATTAATGATTGCGACATTTTTAACGTTCTCTTATACTGTCGTGAAATACATATGATGGTACACCTTCAGGTAAAATTACTTTTCCCTAGCTTGAACAGTGTGGAAATGGATTTTTGGGCGGTCATTTTGAATCCAAGATGGCGACTTTTTCAAAATGTACTATTTTCGTAAACTACTCGTGATAATAAACCTTTATGAAAAATTACGTATATCTAGCTCAAACGGTATGGAAAATGGATTTTTGTGTCCGCCAGTTTTGATCTAAAATGATGTCTTTGGATACATTTTGTAATATTTCCTTAAGCTTCTTACCAAATTTGGTATTTCTAGCACCAGCGCTTTAGGCTATGTATACTACACAACAATGGGTTTGGCGGCCATTTTGCATCCAAGATGGGAACTTTTTCAAAATGTCGATTTTTTCCATTAGCTATACCAAATTTGGTCTTTCAAAACTGGGGATCTGGAGGCCAGAAAACGAGGTCCTCAAAATGATTTTCTTAAATGTGTCATATTATGAGGCATAAAATAAAAGGAGTTTGGGGATTTCAAATTTATACTAAAATGAAACTTCTAAAATAAAAACAAAAAATGGCGGCCATTTTTCTTTCTAAGCAATTTCATTTTTGCTATAAATTTGGAATTCCTAAATTTTTTTTTCTAAATAAAGTAATTCACATTCTGTCGGAAATCGACTCATTTGATATCCCATATGACCTGCTCAAACTTCATCATTCAGACCTCGAGGTTCCCCACCCCTTCTCCAGGTCAAAAGGTTCCCAATTTTTAGGAGCCGTTATCGAAAATTAAAATTTCTTTGGGCCAAAAACAAGTAACGCAGTGCCGGTTTCAATGTTTTAGTGCGTTTTATTTTTTTCCTTCAACCTAAGCGCTATTTTCTTTAACATAGAAAAAATGTTCTTTTTTAAAAAGAAGTTTTAGACCAACTTTCGATTGAAAATGTCAACAATTTTGGTTATAAGCAGTTTCATTTTTGTGAAAACTTTGCTATAAATATCGAATCCTTAATTTTTTTTGAAGAATATAATTCAAATTTATATTCATTACGAAAAATCCTTTCATTTGATACCCCACACAATCTACTTTATAAATTTTACCAGGCTCCCAATTTTAGGGGCTTTTATCGTATAACTATAAAGGTAAGCAAGAAAGTTCTGTAGCTTTTTCACCCACCACCTTCGAACATCGATATGTCAACTAAGACGTACCTGGAAGATCAAAAATAGACCCCATCAGCATCGACGACCTTCTGCCAACGTTCTGGAAGGCCATGGATTCCATCGCGATAGAACTTGGTGGGCCGTGAAGCGAAGAAGGTATCAAGTGCATTTTGCACCTCTACTAGGGATTTGAACTGGCGTCCTCTTAGGTGATTGTCCAAGAAATGGAACAGGTGAAAATCGGACGGTGCAATGTCCGGGGAGTATGGCGGATGCAATAGTGTTTCCCATCCAAGGCGTAGAATGGTGTCCCGGGTCATCCTGGCCACGTGGGGCTTAGCGTTGTCCTGTAACAGGAGGACCCCTTTGCGATTCAGAAGTGCTGACTCCAGAGTTTTGAGTTTTTCTTGAACATGGCTCAACTGCTGACAGTACACAGTTGCATTGATGCTCTGACCAGCTGGTAGCAGTCCCCGATGCACGATGCCGCGATCAGTCCACCAAACACACAGGAGGACCTTCTTCTGGTGCAGTGGTGGTTTCGGCTGTTTTGGAACCGGTTGGTGGGATGCTAACCAATGATGATGGCGCCGTGGAGCTTTGTACAGGACCCACTTCTCATCAGATGTCAACACCCTGTCCAGAAATGGCTCATTCCTCAGACGAGACAGCAAAGAAACACAGGTGTCTGCTTGCGTTGCCTTCTGGCCCGGAGTCAAATCATGTGGGACCCATCGACCCAACTTGTAGTGCTTCCCAAGTTGATGGAGGTGCTGCCGAATGGTTTCTACACTCACACTGAATTGTAGTCTCAGTTCCTAACATATCTGGCCACTGTTCGCCTCAATTGCTGCCTGAAGATCTTCATTTGGTACCTGTGTTGGTCTTCCTGCACGTGGTGTGTCTTCGAGTGTTTCGTCACCGTCCTTAAACTTGGTAAACCACCGCTGGATTGTCCGCGTAGTCACGACACCCTCACCAAAGGCCTGGCATATCTTCCGCCCCGCTGCAGCTGCGTTTGACCCCAGATTGAACTCGTTCAGCATACACGCCCTTATGACGCTCTGTGGAGGTCCCATGTTCACTCTGTCCTTCCGCACGTTCACGGTGTAACTTAACTGCCACAACCAGACAGTATGTTGGCCATACCCACACCAACAACTGACCTTCGCCTGATCTCCATTCGCATTCAACTCACGGTACGAGGGCAAATTGAACACAGACCTCCACAAAAAGCGACAAAACTTTCTTGGTTCCCTTTATACCATTTCTTTAGGTGAAAACACTGCGCCAGTTTTGAATTCCAAAGGCGTTTTTCCTTTCAACACAAGTTTAAAAAAAATAAAATAAAAATCGTCAGCAAGGTTCTCTTTCGGGGGCCGGGGGACATCGCTGTAAATTTTATTTATACCAATAAGGAATAATATAAAACGATCAGGGAGTATACGTTGGGCTCATAATAAAAATAATTGTGAAAAATCTACTTCTGACCAGTTTTCAACCAAAATTGACCGCCATTATGATCTAAAACCTGTTTAATTTTATGCGACCATGGCTATAAGTTTAATTTAGACAATAAGGAATATTATAAAATTGGTACCGATGGATCAGGGTGTGTACGCGGGGGTTATAGAAAATATTTTTGAAAACAGCCTTTCAATTAAGAGGAAATAATTGTGAAAAAATAGCCTATTGGCGCATTTTGACCAAAAAATGGCTGCTACTATTGTCTAAAACCAATTTTCTTTTTTGAGAACATCGCTATAAATTTCATTTAGACCCTAAAGAATGAAAAAAAAAATGGTTCCGATGGGGTCCCCTGGCTCCCCGCTTAAAATTCCAAGCACTGAATAATAAATGACTATCAAATCTGCACTGTTACTCACTACTGTATCTTTCTTCATATACATAAAAAAGAGATAGAGCAATGTAAATCATGGAAGCAAATACATGCCTATGAAGTTTTTCTTTTCCTGGCAGTTTCTCACAATAAATAAAATGGAAGAATTGAAATATGAACCTCTTGTTTCATCTTATTGGTAGCGAATTAATATATCCTGCTTCTAGCATTCAAACGATAAACAAGAAACAAAACAACGCATTTTATGTCTCTGTCTGTCGGTTTGCTGCGCCATAATACTGATTATATTGAAAACTAGGTTTCACATGGGACAAATTGCGTATGTTTTATTGGTAAATAAAAAACTAATATAATACTCTCATACTCAAAAATAATATGATTCTTTCAAAGAAAAATAAAATTAATATGTTTTAAACATGACTTAAAAAACATCGTGTAAGACAAAAGTTCGAAATGTTTTAAATAATCGCCTCTGTTTAAAACATTTTGTTTTAAACATTCCAACCTTGGTTTGTAGTAATTTTCTAATGAGATTTAGTTCTCAACCTGGGGCAATTCCTACCTTAAGTGACCTAAATAAATTCGGGTGGGGTTTTACAACATTTGCATCTTGTCTTAGAGGCATCACAAAGTTTGAGTATTTCTGGATCAACAGTTGCGTACATGTAGTCCTTGCCTAGTCTATCAGTCAAATTCCTTGACTAGTCAATTTGATAGAGGCATTATTAACTATAGCTCATGTATTAATTATTTCAGAGAAACAATTTATACCTCGTTGGAATCTCCTACGTACGTACTTTCTCTGCCAACATTCGCTTTTACTTTTATCTCAATAGTTTCGAAAAACTGGCGGGAAAAAGAAAATTTCACCCCCAAAAATATCCTTTTCTCTCTCTCATTTGTTCCTAACTGAACCTCCAAATGATCAAATTAAGTTTTCAACATACGTATCTTAGAGGCATGATCTGATCAAGTTCTAAAATTTTCGGATCGATAACTGGACAGATATACCCCAAAATAGTGAAACTTATTTGTTCTGGCGGCATTTTGCGAGAGGCACATCTCAGGACCTATTTGTTCTAGAGAAACAAGTGAAATCTTGTCGGAATCTTCTACAGACATACTTTCATTGCCGGCCCATAGCTTTAATTTTCTGTTTCACGTTTAGGAAATAATGGCGGAAAATTTTCATCTTTTAAAATTCCGTTTTCGACCCATTTATTTTAGGGAAGTGATTACTTATGAAAATGCCCCTACGCAATATCAAATGACCGAGTTTGCTGAAAATCGGTCTCTTAGTTGATTTTCGGCAATTATTAAAAGAGGGAAAATTGAGAAGGCAAAAATTTGCTGTTTGGAGCGTCACTGCATCACTTACTGCAACAAATTTTCAATATCTCATAGCACGGTCCAATAATGTTTGGTGTAGCAAAAATCCTTTCGATATGTTGCAGCGTTCCTGAGAAATGACGCCACTTTTGTCATTATAGATCCTAAGGGCAGATTACAACGACGGAGTTTAGTCTTAGTCTAAATTAGACTAAGGCTTAAACATAAACTTTCAAATGCACCAGCTTAGCCTAAACCATGGTCTAACCTAGGTCTACGTCTTTGCAATCGGGCGTGAAAGGTTACAGTCACCTGCTAAAATTGACCTCCAAGCGTGTAACATGTCTCTGTTTATTTACTTAATTCACACATCTGTACTGACTTAACAGCTACGGCCTCAGCTCATCACACGTATGATGGATTCCGTCCCACGGCGAAAAGATCTTCCGGACAAAGGAATGGGAGTATACCATTTCAAAAATTGTTTGATAGGACAAACTCTGGAAAACCTTAATGTAGATGGTCGGCGTAGAAGGGCTCAAAGTTACACAACCCACAGTGATGATCCGTACTCAACGGCGTTTGCCTCTAGACCACAAAGGCTAGGCAACGAGAGTAAAATCCTCAAATTAGCGCATCCCAACCTGAGACAAAGACACGTATGCCCCAAAATGTTCTACCGGCGAACCCCCCCCCCAAAAAAAAAAAAAAATCTTAACACGATTCTGACCAGATTTGGACCCATTCAACGCTTTCCCCTTCCCAAAACCTTGAAACTGAAATAAATACCGCTGGAAAATTGAGTTTTGATCGCAGTCTCACCGTTGCTCAAAGGACATGCTCTTTTCACATTTGCATTACCTCCAACCGTATCTACCACTTTCTACTCATGTTCTACTTTCTACGTTGGAGCAATACAGACACCACTAACCATCCGCATCAACCATCATTGTTACTTCATCTATCCACAAGTACGTCATATCCCAATACCAGAACACACTTACCATTCGCGTCTGTATCCTGAAAATTCTAAATCCTGATTTATCTGCCACAGTTACGACAGCTAGGAGAGATGGCAACAGACGCACTATTCTCCGCCAACCATGGACCCGGCTTTAACTGTATGCAATTCCCTGTAGCCGGTCTCTTCTTTTCCGGTACTTCATTATCCTTCCTCTTATTCCTTTTATGATTATTTTCTTAATTATTAATTTTTATTAGTATTTACCTGTTTTTTCTCTACTCTCGTTACTTTAGGAAGCCTCTTACAGACGCCTAGTTACCTTCCTGTCTCTCCATTTCCTTCGCCATTTAGTGTTGTTTCCGGCCTCTGTAATGATTTTCCTACCTTCACGATAAGGCCACCCTGCTAGCAAGCGTTCAGTTGGTAACATAACCACTCCTCTCTTGCCATTTATCATTTCTAACCAATCATTTGGTGAAACAATGCCACATTTCTATGCGTGTGATATACCTGTCAGCATCTCGTATAATGTAACGTTTCTCCTACCTTAATACATATTTTATCGACAAATCTGTAAGTATGTTACTTCAACAGGAACACAGTAATTACCCTTACCTTATCGCTAATCGTGGATATGTATCTTGTCATTTCCTGATCACTGGGAAACTGCGTGACATGGTTAACCATCCACTTTACAACTTTCACATGGCCTTTCCTGAAAGCGGCCATTAAGCACGACACCTGGAACAAACACATCGTTGAGATTTTCAAATACAGCAAGACCATGACATGTATTTTCTTTCTATCACTTTAATCCATTCTTTAGCGCTTTTTGTTTTACCTCCCTGCCATACCTGAACTGACGAAAACTTAATAGGTTATCTAACCCTTCCAATTCGTACCTAATGAAATTCAATTCGTACCTAATGAAATTCTAATTTCTTCTCCAGAATTTCGAAGCAAAAACTGGAGAACATGAGCTGTAGCGCAAGCAAAAGAAATTAATTTGATGGGTCATAGTGGGTTACTAAAAATTCAAGTGTCATTATTATTATTTTTACATATTTACTATTTTTCCGCCTCCACGACCCGGTCCCCCTATTGCCTAGTGTTCAGTTGGCAAGATGGCCATTCTTCGTTACCACCCCTCTCTATCCCTTTTTATTTCTATTATGTGACCAAGGCGAAACGCCACCACTTCTCTATGAGTGAAATGCCCATATACTTGTCTGAAACCACAGTAACCTACGACAAAGATGAAATGTTGCTTTTACAGTTGGTTTCCTCTCATCATTTTATTGTAGCAGTCACTTTTCAATCACGCAAGCGTGCGTCTTAGAGCGGTTGTAGAGATTCCTTTAAATCTGCATTACAAACCGCATAGGAAAGTTACAGGATTGGGATTGGTGTCAGTGTGATGGTACAGAAATAGACTGTTACTCAAAATTGACATTTCCAAGGTACGGTGATTCGTGGCAATATGGTGGCTCGCAATTTCTGACAAGCGGAAGTGTTGGATTGTGCAATTTTGGTAATGTTTCAAATATGTTTGTATTGGAATATTAACCTGAATTTTGTATCTCTTATCTGAATATCAACCTTAAATTTCCATTTAAGTGAAAAAAAAAAGAGCGGGAGCGAGCGAGCGAGAGAGAGAGAGAGAGAGAGAGAGTCAGAAGTTACTAAATCCAGTAACCACGTGACGTTGAAAGATATAAAAATAAATAAATATATAAACAAAGCTTGAGAGAGCAAATGCCTCTGCTTGCTTAACATACAGAAGTAATGATAAGCGAAAATAGAATAATATCAATTACAGGGAATGTGATTCATATACACAACTGCTTCGTGTCTTTTGTCGGATTTGCATGAATATATCACTAAGACAACGCTAAAAAAAAATCCAGTTAACAAAGAAATAATACACAGATGAAAGCACTAAATTTTGATCTCGATGAGATCTTTCTCAAGCAGACAATATAGATGAACATGTGTACGATGACGAATAGAGCGAAACTGATACTACATAGGGAACGACACATCAAGTTTCGTTTCAGAATGGGATGGGACATTACGTTAAAGTTTCAGGATGGGATCGGTAAGGTTATGTATTAAAAATGCTGTGTAAACGGAGCGAAGGAACGGAGGGTTAAAAATTACTGAAAGTTAGAGCAGGTTATTTTTATTTTTTTTCGCTCAAACAGTGAATGAAGACCTTCAAACAGGCAGTGTATTTATTGTGAGGTGTTGGTCGTAGGGGGCACGAAGTGTATTATGGCAACACAAACAGACAGATCAGAATTGGTATTGTGTACTTGGATGTGTGAAAATGTTGGAACATCTGGTTTGTTCATGGTGGAAATATGACAATGGTGGTTAATTTGAACGTTCAAGGGTAAGTCAGTTTGCCCCACATAAGAGGAATCACAGAATCTCCAAGTTAGGATGTAAATTACGTTACGAATGTGGGATGTACCCTTGGGATTTAAAGTGTTGTGGCCGCTAGCAATATCGACAGTGACTATGGAACAAGTGATGAGGATGAAGCAGCCCATGCATCTAGGTCTCTTGCGTAAGTGGGCGCCGTTGGAGATGGCAGGGGAATAATTGGTACGGACTAGGATGCTTCTAGGATTTGATGGTGCTGAAAACTAATCCAAGTTTGGTGGAAATTACTGATCTTGTATTTTGGGTTGGCTTGGAAACTAGCACTTGTCTGATCTTGCTTAGTGTAGGATGAAACCGTGTGATGAGAACCTGTGAATTCTGATTGGTGTTGGGTGTCTGGCTGCGTTGAATGTGCAAAGATGTACGTCGGATCTGCCTGGAATAATGATGTATGTATCCCTTCGTTCCTTTGTATTTAGTTTTACCTTCTTTATATTTATAAATGATGAAATAAGGAAGAAAAAAGGTTACCTACATATTAGCCGACATAGACAGGCGTACGAGAATTTCAGATACACAAAATGAAAACTTTACGCCGAAGTGATAAGAGAGTGGCCACATATTGCTAACTATCAACACGCTTCTGCGAAACGTTGACGCTTTTCTATTGTGTTTGTGTACACCTGTCTTTGTATGTATATATATATATATATATATATATATCCACTAGTGGATTGAATATGGCTGTGATTTATATATATATATATATATATATATATATATATATATATATATATAACTAGTACAAAGGAAAGCCGCGAAGGCAATTTAAGGTAAATTTAAGACAAATGAAGGAGAAGAAAGGATAATACTTACAGCTTACTTTCGCATTAGATCACACATATTCACATGTACAAATAAAAAAGTCACTATATTTCGTGTATTCACACTTTTTCAAGTAGAAAGGAAGAGAGCAAAGTTCACGTGTTCACAAAGTACAAGTTTGAAGAGACAGTGGCGACACGTAGCGGACAAATCATCAAAACTGGAGAACAAGTGACTGCTGTAGCGCGTAGATATCCGGAACATGAAATAATAATAACTGTATAGCGTGTAAGTACAAGGTGGGATCGTGGGTCGAAATGTGTTGAAAATGCAGAGGAAAAGGGGAGCTTAGAGTTATTGAAGGTTAATGCCAGGTTTTATTTTCGCGCTCAAACCGTGAATAAAGGCATTCTCCCACAGACGGCGTGTTGAGGTGCTGGTCGCAGAGGGTAAAATGTGGATTATGGCAACCAGAAAGTGTAAGGGGCGGGAGGGTCGAGTAATACATCATTTGAAAGGTCTCGATAGAAATATTTTGGAGTGTAAGAGTTAAACAGAAGAGTCAGTACATGGTGGTAAAACACTTCTCTAGCAAGTTATTCTATTTGTCATTGTTTCTTTTTATGCATTTAGGCCTCACAAAGTATTCAGGATCTTTATGAGAAACATTATATGTTATCTCCTCCATAAAATCTGTCTCCATATTTGCGAAACAAACGGGAATGTGAGAAAATGTCGAAACACTTACTCGATTACTTTAAGAAGCCAATTTATTTTAAAGAAAAAAAAATCATCAACGGCAACATACAGATACTGGAGCTGCTACATTTTTTTTTAAAATCAAGATCTTCCAAACGACATATTTGAACTCCCCCTTGCAATTTCAAATTTCTGAGTTCCCTCATCTAATCCCCTCCTGGGGATCAGTTTCTCGTGGAGACGAAGGAACTTTAAAGGTTTTAAGGCCTAGGGAAACCATAGTTCATCGAATAATTTTGCTAGAATCGAAGTATTTTGCCACATGGTACTGTTCGACTGAATTCGTACAGCCTGAGCAAATAACTCATAAAACAGTATTTTTCCGAACTGTACCCCCCACCCCGACACACACACACATTTTGAATAGGGTTAACACACAGATCCTGGAGTCAGTTCACCATTTTGCTTTTATCAAAACGTTTCAGTTTCATCAGACTGTAAACTTGTAAATTCTCAAAATATTCCGTATTTTCGCTCACGCGTGGAATCAAACTTGATGATAAACTATGAACCAAGTAAGTTAGAAAGTAGAACAACATAATAATAATATAGTTTTCTATAGCTATTATCTGATATTCAACACAAGAACCTTCATACAGTTTCAGTTTTAAGTACGAAAACTTCATGCTCGGGGAACTAGTCGGAGAAATAAGTCTTCTACAACGATTGTCATGTGGTCCTGTTAAAATTAACAAACTTATTTTCAAACAGATGAACATGTCATGTACTGTATCAGACTGTTACTATCTCTCACTTATCAGATTTATGCCATGTTTATCCACGAACCTTCTACCACTCTCACGAGACCAAGATGTCCTAGTAGTGATTTTAATATTAGTTCGAGGTAAACTTCTTTTCAGAAACTGTCAGGAAACAGCCACCTATATCGTTTACTATGTTATTAGTTACCATTATAGGCTACAGCAACTATTATTTGAAACTATTTGATTTGTCTATATATCAAATTTTTAATTTCTGCGTAAATCTGGTTGCACCGTAAAATTATGAACAAAGATTTTCAGAAAAAATAATCACTATCTCGAACAGTACAACGTACAATAGGGGTATTTTACTTTAATTTTTCTATATTCCTGCAACGCTGTGGTGTATTTGAACGCTATGATGATTAAAAGGGTGTAAACATTACTGAAAACTAAGACAGTTTATTATTAAATTAATAACATTTCAAGCAATATTCTGGCATACAGTAGTAATATGAGTATAACTGTGTTGTTTGAGACTGCCACTTAAAGTTACAGTATAGATTATGTTCTACATTACAGAAACCCAAAGATCACTAATAGTTAAACTCAATAATATAAAGTAATCATTAACCGAATTCTGTATGACAAAATAAATTCAAAACTTGAAAAAAAATTAACTTTTAGGAAACTTTTTACGCATAAGTTATTGAAGAAATTCAAATTGGAAACAGATCCGAATCTTCCCTCTTACATATAAAATAAGTCCATAGTAAACTACAAAATTGTCTTTGAGCTTCCTGATTCTTGAGTTAAGGGAGGGAAATTTTTAATTCACGCATGAACGAAATATATATATAGTGCTCAGTATCTAATAAGCCAGTGATGAAATTGTTTGAAAATTTGGGTTTCAAGTACCTCCTAGGGAGCAATAAATATTCCAAATTTGAAAAATCAATGATGAGGTACTTGTTTTTTCATCGTAGTAGATTACTTGATATGGAATTATACAGTGATTTTATATGTTGTAGCTACGAAGTATTGTTTTAAATAAGTACTTTGCTCTCTCTATATACTGTATATGCATCGTACAAAATTGTTGATATCAAGAATTTTACAAAAATAATCATGAAAAGGTCATGAATTTCTGACACCGTAAAACATGAAGTAATTCCATTCGGCTATCCCATCGACTCGAATAGTTTAAACAGCACTATCAGTTGGCACGTATTCTACAATGGCAATGGATAACAAACGTAATTTGAGAGTAAACGATCTCTTACTCGCAAAGGTGACTCATTATCAAAGGCTGCTTCATTTTCTTTTTAGAAAGAGAAATTTCACTTAAAACACCATCTTGCTCATGGTTTATAGTTCAAGAATCATTACACGACGGAAGTAAACATACTTCAGTGAACATAAAAAACCTAACGAAAACAGATTTTCGACGCTCTGTATCCATAGCAACACAGAATAAGCGATTGCTCTTTGTAATTCGTAGTTCTGAATATCTGTTACTGCTAACTTTCGCGTATCAAAAATACTGGGTTATCCTTGAAATGTCGTAGGTAAATATTGACAGAAGTAATTTTTGTACAGTTGATCAGTTTTCTCTATCGTACCTAACTGTTGTAATCTACTTGGTATGAGTGTTAAATTCGGTTCTCTTTTTTCACGTTCTTTACTCACCAAAAATTAGAATGAAATATAGTTTTGTACTCAAATAACGACATATTTCTTTTCACCTTCCTTTGTTTAATTTTCTCATAAATGTTACTCAACTATGTTTTCAATTTATAAGTTTCTCACATGTACAATAAAATCCATCACGACTGTTTTACATGTTACAAGTTAATAGCACTTTTTTTGTATTAACGTATAATTTTCTTACAAACTCCTCATCATCCTTACAAGCGACAGTCATCTTTAGTTAGGAAACAAAATATTTCCTCCCCGTCTATACCTATACCGCAATGACCAACATAATTGACTGACATAACTTAGGTTGTATTTTTCGTATCTTTTCAACATCTTGTGTTCTGTGAGTTTGTTCTCCCAAAATAAGAACACACAGTTCTACAATTTGATTACATCTCGACAAGCATTTTAAAAACTCGTATTACCTTACGATTATCCTGGGAGTCAATATCTGCTCCAGCATTATACAGAAGCTCTACTACACTTAAATGGCCTCCATTTGCTGCTAACCATAGAGGTGAATTTCCTTTCTTATTTTTTACTTCAACTTGCGCTCCTCTGCAAAAGAAAACAAAAATATTAGAAACATACATTTGACCAAAACAGAAACTTATTTTAGTTAAAGTTCATCTCATAGAGTTTCTTCGTAGAATATATTTTACGAAACATAGGAACCGTTAACGGAAACTGTAAACAAAAATTATCACAAAGCTTTTAAAACTTGAACACAGCAGTATTTCTCTTTCCCAGATTTAAGTTATCTTCAATCTCTTTCGAACATTTATCTTTATTTATTGTGCACATGTTTGATCTAAAGGTTGATCTGACACGTAATTAAGCAAAACTTTCTGCCAAGACACAGAAGGGACTGGAAAAGTAATGGATCAAAGAGAAATCCGTTTGAAACCATTAATGCTTTCGCAATGTCATGATCTGTATGAACACGAAAAATTTCTTCAATTATCCTAACACGTACTGTTTAATCATATATGAGTGAAAAATCATCTCACCGGAACATATATAAAATTCTTGCCGTCATCAGTTGGAGTTTGAATAATGAAACAGCGTTCATTTTACTTTGGGAGAAGTATGTTTGTTGTGGTGTATGTTCGTAGTATGGAATAAAAATTGTGGCTAAAACACGAAACTGGTAAGCAATTAAAAGTATTGAAGCAAGAGCCAAGGACAAGATTTCAATGAACAAAATATTTCTCGTTTCTGGATGTTAAAAAACATTGCATGCAATTACTCCTTTCCGTTAGCAACTATCGTTCAGCACACGCCAATTAATGAGTTGGCATATATATATATATATATATATTTATTCTCTCCCAACCCGTCTGGTCAGCGTGGGAGCAGTAGACCAACTCCTCCCTTCGGGGAGAGGCCTCATCCACTAGTGGATTGAATATGGCTGTGATTTATTATATATATATATATATATATATATATATAAAAGTACATATGTACATGTATATATAATATATATATATGTTACAATATGGCCTCTCCTTAACACCAGTCCCGGAACTGTCCGCTCTGAAAATTTTTTCTCCTACCAGTTGAAAACGCTTTTGCGAAACGCACTGCTTTTCCATTGTGTTTGTGATGTTATTGTACACCTGTCTCCAGAATCTACCATGTAAGTATCCTTTTTTCTACCTGTTTTACCATTTTACATATAATCAATATACAGCCATATTTAATCCACAACTGGATGAGGCTTCTCCCTCAAGGGAGGAGATTGGTCTACTGCTCCCACGATGACCAGATGGGTTGGGAGAGTAGGGCCTAAGCTCTCACTGTGATCGCCAATCTTTTATTCATAGAAGCTCCCCAATTGCATCACGATGCTGGATGGGCACCGTTCCAGACCCACACGGCTTGGAAAAATCCTTGGCAGCGCCGGGAAACGAACCCGGAACCCCTCAATCTGTAGTCAGACAAGCTAACGACTACGCGAACGGGGGTGGTCATATACGTACATATATATATAAATATGGGCAACGCCCTAGCCGAGCTGGTCTACCGTACCCGTAAGATCACCGAAGTCAAGCAGCTCTGGGTCTGGTCAGTGCTTGGACGGGTGACCGTTGCAGTACTCCAGATAGTGTTGCCTGTGCGGCGTCCACCTAGCGTCGTGAGGCCAATTGGGGAGATACCTGAATAAAGAGGTAGCGATCAATTGAGAGCTTCGGCTCTCCTCTCCCAACACGTCTGGTCAGCGTGGGAGCAGTAGACCACCTCCTCCCTTCGGGAGAGGCCTCACATCCAGTAGTGGATTGAATATGGCTGTGTATTATATATATATAAATACGAGGGTGTATCGTAAAGTTTTAATTATCACCAGGAAGTTATTGAGCTATGTGTATGAAATTTTACCCCAGTGTATTTAGTGGTTCTTATGTACATGACGGAGAAAAAGTTCACTCCTTGTGTCCTTTCATTTCTTTACACGGTGCATTAGATGTCAGTAATCTGCAATATGGAGAAGATTGAGATTCCCAGCGAAATGAAATTCCTGCATTTCAAGGTGAACAGTGCCCAGAAAATCCGTGATGAATTGATGGCTGTTTATCATCATGATTGTCCGTCATATGACAGTTCCGAGGTAAAGAAGGAATTTCCAAACTAGCCACATGTTGCTCACAGACGATCCAAGGACTGGAAGAGCATCACGGACGGACGATGCGGCCACGGTGAAGAAAATTGTGGATTTCTTTTGGAAGACGAGCAACCATCCCAATTATCGTCAAGGAAACTGGACTTTATGGTAGTGTGTGGAAAACTATTCACAAGCAACTACACATGACTAATGTGACTGCACGATGGGTTTCACCAAAACTGTTCGTTTCCTTACGGACAATGCATCAGCTTAGTCAAGTTTCGGTTGAGAAAAGAAAGTTCTGTGGCTTTGAAATCTTGAAGTATTTTCGCTATTCTCCCGATCTCACCATAAGCAGCTTTTTGTTGTTCCCAGAGATGAAAAACGCATTGCGAGTTCGGCGATTTAACGACAAAAATGACGTCATTCAATAGTGGAACAGTGGTTTTCAGCGCAATCTACAGACATCTACACTGACGACCTGCGGAAGGTCAAGAAAGGACACAAGGAGTTATTTTTTTCTCCGTCACGTACATACGGACCACTAAACACACAGGTAAAATTTCATACACATAGCTCAATAACTTCCGGGTGATAATTAAAACTTTACGATACCCCCTCGTATATATATATATATATAAGGTAAATTTAAGCCACATTAAAAAAAAAAGATAATACTTACAGCTTATAGTTTCTTATAAGATCACACATAATTACATATAAAAAGTCACTATATTTCTTGTATTACACGTTCCTTCTAACCAAACAGATCCGCCGTGCATCCTCACACATTCAACCCACCGGCTCTAATCACCCAGTTCCATCCTAAACTAACCAAGGTCAAACAAATCCTACACTCTAGTTTCCACATTCTCCAATCTGACCCAGACACAAGATCAATATTCCCACCAAACCTAGATTAGTTTTACAACATCCACCTAATCTTAGAAACATCTTGGTCCGTATGAATCCCTCCTTGCCACCACCCCAAACCGGCGCACAGACATACCAGAGACCCAGATGGAAGGCCTGCTCCATTTTTATCAATTCTTCCACAATTACTATCAATACTGCTAATGGTCTGTACACCCTCAATTCCAAGTGTACATGCCACACCCCTAATGTTATATACATCCTAACTTGCAAGTTCTGTGATGCCTTTTATTTCGGGAAACAATTTGTGCTCTTAACATTCGAATTAATAACCATCGTCACTTCTGTACTATCAACAAACCGGATGCCTCAGTTTCCTTGCACACCGAGTCCCACAATACCAATTTTGATCTATCTTTCCTGGTTCCCATAATCCACATTTTACCCCCTACGACCAGCACCTCAACACACCGTCTATGGGAGAATCCCTTTACTCTTGGTTTGAGCGCAAAAATAAAACCTGGCCTTAACCTTCAATAACTCTAGCTCCCCTTTTCCTCTGAATTTTCAACACATTTCCATCCACGATCCCACCTTGTATACAGTTATTATTTCATGTTCCGGAAATCGACGCGCTACGGCAATCAGTTGTTCTCCAGTTCTGATGCTTTGTCCGCTACATGTTGCCACTGTCTCTTCAAACTTGTACTTTGTGAACACGTGAACTTCGCTCTCGTCCTCTATACTTGAAAACGTGTAATACACGAAATACAGTGATTTTTTTATATGTGAGTATGTGTAATCTAATACGAAACTATAATGTTGTATGACCGCATATTCATTTTATTAATTTCATTCTCTTCTTATATTTTTGATCAACAGTGTATTTAATTTATACAGCTTATGATCTATATTGTATTAAATCTAAGACTTGTCTCGACGTTAAAGGATCATGATCAATCGCTACAATTGTCTCAAGCTCCAAGGTAACTATTTATTATTACGTAATTATACAGCAACGTACAAGGATGTGATTGTGATACCATTTCCGTTCTCATGTACAAATCTATAATACGAACTACGTTTGTGAAACTTCGATTTGACCTTGGTTCACACTTTTGGAACGTTATAAGAACCACGTGACACCCCAGAAACAATGTGTGATGTGAACACCAGTAATATAACTTTTCCAAGGAATGATCCAGGATTTCACCTTGAACAGTGTAACCTTCCCACGTGAAACCGATCAGTGCTCCCTTCGATTCGAAAACAAACAATTATAAATGTTACGGAAATCTTTCTTCTGGAGGCACTCGCATACAACCATCAAAAGACGCCATATCTTCAGCTCAGAATCATCGTACGTCTATCTACAAACTTTCTTCAATCTGGACTTACTTAGATATTCTTCATTTTGGGTTTAAACACGATTAAACTATTATCAGTGAAAGTGACAGTTCATAACTCGAAGTGCGTCCAACACATCTTACCATCAGCTCTAAGACATCTTAAATTTTGAAGGTACGTTGCTCTCTCTAAATTGTTTAAATGGTATATGTTATCAGTTCGATATAATTTGATATTTGGAGCCTGGCTTAACTCAACTTAAATTGATGTATTAGACAATCACATTTGTATAATCAGTATTGCTTCATGATTCATAACTTCGACACCGACGAGACATATGCGCAGTTCTTAAATGTATAACTTGTATACTTCAGACTTACTAGCGAAGACTCATAATAAAAGTCAGAATTAAACGTTCATCAGTCTTTACTCATCTAGCCGAGTCCGTTAAAGAAGGTGTACAGGCCTATCTTCTAGGTACCATGCCGGCAGCTCGGACACTTCCCGTGAAGTCCAATGCCTTTGCTATTATTTAACCTCTCGCAAACGCCTCATTAGCCCTCCCGGCTTTCCTTTGTACTAGTTATATATACATATAAAAGATGGTAAACAAGGTAGAAAAAAGGATACTTACATAGTGAAATCTTGAGATAGGATAAAATGAATTTTTATGGGTGGTAACAGTACTATGGCTTACGCCCATCCGGATAGGGGGAAGCCCCTTATCTTTTTCACGTCAATACCTGGCTGTTAATTAATTAAAAGCATTTAAAAACTAAAGATGTAAAAGGTCTCCAGAAAACAAAAAAATTACTGCCCAGTATAACGAATAATAAAAACTGAAGCTGTATTAGCAAACAAGGTAGAACGTGGAGGCGGTAAATGGGTCTTGTGATAGGAGCACACGGAACTTCACAAACACTATGGAAAATTAGTACGTTTCGCAATTGCGTTTTCAACTGGTAGGAAGGAAAATGGACAGAGCGGACACGAGTGGGAGTGGTGCTAAGGAAACGCCATATTGCCCATGAAGCTGGGTGACAGTATGTCCAGGTTATGGACGCGGGAAAATGACTAGATGGGTCGGAGAAAACACCAAGTGTAGAAGGAAGTACGAAGGTTACTAGGAGCAGGTAAGGGGCTTCCTGAAGAAATAAGAGGATAAAGAATCGGAGGGGAGGGGGTGAATAATATTAATAATTATGTAGATGAAGGGGAAAACAAAAACAAAATAGAAAGATAGAAATGCAACTAGAGACGGAACAAGGAAGAGAAAGGAAGAAGACCACAATACGTTGCAAGGAGTTACAGGCATTTGAGGCCGGGTTCATGGTTGGCGGACAAGATGGAAATGTACGTCTGCTCCCATCTCTTTCTATCTGTGGTGAGTCAGGGTTCAGGACTTTCAACATTCTGACTCGAAAGGTTTCGTCAAAGGTGCAGCCGTGATATGAAGTGTGTTCGGGTATGGGGAGGTGCGGAAGTTGAGATTTGGAGGAGGGGCGATGGTTGTTGATTACAGAGTAGGAGATAAACGAGGTTGGAAGATATGCAACTACCAGAGTGTCTGAAAGAGTATGTAAGTGACAGGATGTTCGAAAGAAAGACTCGGATCAAAAATAGGACAGGTTTTGCAGCGGGGTATATTGCATTTGCTAGGTTTGGAAGGAGGGGGCGGGACTGGTCCAGTTCTGGTGAGAATCGTGTTGAGATTCGGAAGTCTGCGGACTATTTTGAGACACGACGGGAAAACTCCTTCAGTTTCAGGTGGCGCAGTGAGTATGGGGTGTGCCAGTTTGAGGAGCTATTGGAGGGCCTGAAGCCTGGGGTGGTACTGGGTGAGAAGACTGGGAACGGAGGGAGCTTCGCGGGGAGGCCATGAGGTGTTTGGGATAGCCACGGTTAGTGAGAGCTGAGGACAGGGTACTGAAATATATATAAGGTAAACTTATGAGAAAAATAAAGTAAAATATAGCTTATACGATGTTCCGTATTAGATCACAGACATTTTCACATTTTCTTCAACTTTCTTATCTCGTTGTTTTCCCAATCTGTTGTACCTCCACGTCTTTTTGCATAATTGCTTTCTACTTTCACAGATTCTGTTTCCTTCCTTCTGTAACTACCATTTCTTCTGACCAGGTACCCGGATTGCTTCTCAACAAAAAAATCCGTACCAGTGTCATTTGCCAAAAGTACTTGCGTGCTACGTGTTTGTGTATTTCCATCTTCATTTTGGAACTGTTACTCTTTTGTCTGTTCGACATGTAATGGGGTTTCCTCGGCTTTATTGAAAATATATCTCGAAATATAAGAGTTACTTTTAATCATGTGACATACTATTAATGCATGTTCATTTCTTCAGGAAATAAGCACTAATCTTTTATCTATTTTAATTTTATCTCATATACTGCCTATACCCTGTTCCTATGTGTATCTTTTCCGAAAAATAGAACTATGGCATCCGGCTCAACATAATTTTATACGATTTAAAATGAAAACAAATCTTGTACCCGTGTAATACCAGAAAACTCGACACAAAATTTGCTTGCAATTTTGTAGTTTTTCTTGACACCTAGGCATCAGAAAAAAGAAACGCTATCTGAAATAAGTTAGAACATTTTGTCTACACAAAAGTTAATCTATCATAATTGTTTATAAGAGAATGATCAAGTTCTCGAAGTTTTCTTTAAGTTCCTTTCATGGATTATAAAAAAACTGCAAACGGAAGCTCTCGGTTACTTCCTCTGGAATTTACAAGATTGTAATTATAAACAACACTTTCAGTTATTGATGTCAAAGCATACAAGAATAAAACATATTCTACAGCATGATTAGAAATGGAGTTTTAAATAAATAACTTTTACTTACCTTGACAACAAGAGCTCAACAAATCGACAATGTCCTTTATCAGCTGCAATTGTAAGAGCTGTATCTCTAGAAGACGGCACCGGTGGAGCATTCACATCAGCTCCTTTATCTAACAAAACTCTTCCAACTTCAACGTAGCCACCACTCGCTGCTTCCATGAGGGGAGTCAAACCAGTCTATGAAAAATAAATATAGATGTGTAAGAAATCGTGACTAGTATAATAACAAAAGGATGTAACTTTAAAGTCAACATTCTTCTTATAAAATTATCTCCACAATAAACAAATTATCTGTATTTTACATGAATGAAGGGAAGTAAAACTTACCTTGGCACGATGTTCTACGTTCGCCTTTCTGTCCAAAAGAAGACTGACCACTTCGTGTCTTCCTTGAAAGCAGGCCAAAGTTAGCGCAGTATTTCGATTAGTTTCTATCTGAGCATTTATATCACTTCCCATATCCAACAGTAACTTTACAGCAGCTGAAACCAAACAAACCCAAAATTATTATCTACTAAATTTTATAAGCTAATTCCTTACTAATAGAATTATTACGTTCAAAATAAAGGGTCCACAGGGAAATCTGACAGTTTTTAAAATCATATTACAAGATAGTAATTTGATACAAAACAAGATTTATTATTTTTACTTATAGCATAGCCCTCATAACAGATGACTTAGCACGCTTCCCCAATTATGGCTGCGGTAAAACTAATGCATTTGTTCGGAGCACGTGATTTTGAATCCATCCGCTAGGTAGCTCTGCCATAGACCTCATAATAGAATATGAGGTCTATGGCATAGCTAAATAGCGGATGGATTCAAAATCACGTGCTCTGAACAAAGATCCATTAGTTTTAGCGCAGCCAGAAATAGGGAAGAGTGATAAGTCTATCTATTATGAAGTCTATGCTTATAGGCAATGAAATGCCACTTATAAATGATAATGGAAAAAAAAATGACGTCATCAAGTCTTGCGAACGCGTTTTTGCATCGTGTCACTGAAAATTCGCACAGCACTTTATACCATATTTCAGCACAAATTGCGTCCTTTTATTTCCTAGGTTAAGAAAACTTTCAGTTTGAAAAGATCAGTGACAAGTTGCGAGAGTGCGTTCGCAAGTATTGAGGAGTTTGCTGGAATAAGGCCGTAAGTCTGAAAGAAGCATTTTGAGAAAAATGTGCTTCATCTCCAGAGTCTGCACTGCATAATTCATTCACATTTATTGCTTAATAAGGTACACAGCTCTACCACTTCCAAGAAATCATCCGTAAATTACCTCTGACATACTGCTTTGTGTCACAGATGTTACTTCCTTATATACCAACATTTCTCATGCCTATGGTTTAGAAGCTATGGAATCCTTCCTTAACCAGAGACCCAAACCTCATAGCCCAACCCCAGCTTTCCTTCTTAACCTGGCCAACCTAGTTCTCACATGTAACAAACAAATTCACCTTTGACGACAAACACTACCTTCAGATCCGAGGCACAGCCATGGGTACAAGAATGGCACCTTCTTCTGCTAATCTGTTTATGGGCAAGCTAGAACTTGATTTCCTCCAAACTCAACCTTTGACCCCTCTACTCTGGGTAAGATTCTTGAACGATATAATGATGCTATGGACTCATGGTGAAACCAGTCTCAAGACATTAATAGAACAACTGAACCAATTCCGTATTGTCCAGTTCACTTGGTCCATTTCTAACCAAAGGGTCACACTCCTTGACGTGGACATCACTTTAGAAAAACAACACCCTAACTACTTCCATTCACATAAAACCTACCAACCATATGCAGTTTGGTGTTTCCATTTCAAAACAGGAAGGTAGACCCAAAATGTGTGTGGACTCCAACTCCAATTTTGTTGAAAAAATGTGGTAGTTTCTCCTACTGAAAATATGAACTGTACAGAAAGGAGTTTTGCAAGAAAAAAAAAATAGCTGTTAGGGCCCGTTCAAAATTGCCTGTCCACGAGGCGACAGTAAAAACACGTGAATGGTCATATTTTTAAATGAATGCTGCTTCGAAACTATAGAAGCTAGAGACATGATTTTTTTATTCTGAAGGACATAAATTATATTATCTAATGTCCTAGGAAAAACTGGAATTGTACAGGATGACCAGAAAAAAATTGACAAATTACGCTAAAATTTTGTAATTTTTCGTAACCAAGATTTTTTTTTCTATAAAAAAAAAAACAAAAACAAAAAAAAAAACTAAGTTATAATACCAGTAACCTGGTGTCTTACTTGGTTAGTCCTACCAGTAATTTTTGCTCTGTCCTGGGGTAACGTAGTTTTCATATCATTTGTCAGCAAAAATGCCAGAAGTGAAGAAATGTGACATTTTCTAACTACAATATCTCAAAAACTTCATCCTTAAATATTCTGAAAATTTTATCGTGTGATACCAAAATGATAGATAGGTAGTTGACTGGTAGAAACAGATTCCCGGATTTCTGCCTTGAACAAATTTTTAACTCGGACCTTCTTCAGAAATTTTCCGAGTTTCAGTTACAGCGTTTTAACACGAAAACTATCTACCCGAATATGACCGTTTATATCTTATTTGTTAGAGCAAGGAACGTACGGTTTTGCGTTTTGCAATTTGGATGGGACGGAATTTATGGCGGCATATGTTGGAAATGAAACCGCAAAAATCTCTGTTTCTTTAGAAAAAATCGTGGAGGTTGCAACACTATTTCCCCCATAACCAAAAATTACAATAAATATTTTCTGACCCATAAGAAATATATCCTGCAAGTTCGAGGGCATTGCCTGTGGAAATGAGTTTTTAAAAAAATGCAATCCTAATAGAGGAGATCATTTTCGCAACTTGGGAAGGAGGTGACCCAATTAAAAAGACAGTTCCCAGTGTAAAGTAGGGATGTCAACGACTCAAGTCGAGTCGGTGCTCAGAACTACTCGAGTGGAGTCGGCGCTCACTATGTGCTCGAGTCGAGTCGAGTCGCTGATAAGAGAGACTCACGCTGCGAGCGACTCTGTTACAGTGAGTCGAGCTCGAGCGACGACTCGACTCGAGCGTTAAGACTCGCCGCCCGAGCCGAGCGGACTGACATAGCCGCCAGAAATGGAGTCAGTGGACGATGTCATAGTAATGCAAAGTTATCTTAAATCATAATTTATATACGGCTATCTCGGTTTCTACTTGTTCAGTTATTCGAGAACACTTAGAACAACAAATTACGTTACCAAGGATATCAATAAACTAACTTTACATCGACTATCATGCTTTCTAGTACCATTGTTTTCAAAGTTAGTAGGAAAGAAAAAGCAAATAGTGAGACTGAATTAACATAAAAACAATATAAAAACTTTTTAGACATTCTTTCCTTAATCAATTCGTATTAACAAGTAAAAAAAAAAAAAAAAATGTTTATGAATGACTAAAAAGAAAAGCATGAGGGGTGCTCTCATATACAGTCACTTCATAAATTCTTGAAATGACGCGCCCCATTCTTTTCTTTTTAGTCATACATAAACAAAATTATTATTATTATTTTACTTTTTAGTACGAATTGATTAAGAAAAGAATGTTTTTAAAAAGTCTTTTCAGAGTTATTTCGATGTCAACGACTCGATCGACTCGAGTCGAGTCGGTGCTCAGTACCTATTCGAGTCGAGTCGGTGCGCAGTACCTATTCGAGTCGGTGCGCAGTACCTATTCGAGTCGAGTCGGTGCGCAGTACCTATTCGAGTCGAGTCGGTGCGCAGTACCTATTCGAGTCGAGTCGGTGCGCAGTACCTATTCGAGTCGAGTCGGTGCGCAGTACCTATTCGAGTCGGTGCGCAGTACCTATTCGAGTCGGTGCGCAGTACCTATTCGAGTCGAGTCGGCGCTCACTATGTGCTCGAGTCGAGTCGGCGCTC